>MNCI01011084.1:551461-695985 GCA_015680685.1 Gnetum montanum | reverse complement strand
TTTCCAGGAATGAAAGGCTTAGGCAAATATTTGTAAATTACCTTAGGAATATCATTGTAATTTTGAAATCCTAATGGTGTAACTCTTTGCCAAGGATTTGCCATCCTATTCCTTTGGAATGTTGAACTCTTAGACTTTCTAGATCTTCTCTAACGAATCGAAAAACCAGATATAATGGGTGATCTTCTTGATCTTCTAGTTTTCACTCGACTACTTGTTCCTAATTCAAAATCTTTCTTTCATTCTTCTTCTGATGAAGAATCAGTCTTAGAATCTAGAATATCCTTTGAAACTTTGAAACTTTCCAAACTATCAATCTTCTTAGTCAGGAACTAAAAATATCTAATTTCTTAAGCCTTTATAGTAACAAATAATTGTTGATATACTAAAATTATAAGGCTTATGAACCTAGAGGCTAAATTTTCAGCCCTCCTTCTAGCGCCAAAAGAACTGTTGGCGATCGTTTAGGATGCGACCGCCAACGAGTGTCCTCGAACAGGATTTAGGTGCTTGTTGGTCTCTCGCAACACCTAGGCTCAGATATCTCCAAATTGACTTAGTAGTTAATGTAAGTATGTGTGTGTGCTGTTGCGACATGCAGTTGTGAAAAGTGGAACGATTGCGTTGTGTAAACTACAAATGACTTATGTTAAAGAGATTCAGCCAACTTTGCCAAATACTGTGAGTTGTTGAGAGTTCCTATTCTATTTAATTGCCTAGTCTATGCGGTCCTTATAATACTCACTTGTAACAAATAAAATTTTGCAAAAACATTTGAGCACAACTTCGCAAATCTACTTCTAATTTTACCCAGAGAAAGAGATAGTTCCACAAGAAAACTAGAAATAGAGCAAGATTCGATGGAAATAGATAGAAAAGAAAGCAAATTTGTGTAGACCTCAAATATTTAAACAAGGTAAAATGACACGAGTAAACACATCACAAGAAAGCTACCCCAAATTCAATATCTACGAATTGTTTAAACTTCGAAGGCTCAAATAAGCAATTTCTTCAAGACAATCCCACTATGCTACCCAAAAATTTGCTACGTAAACGATCATGTACGAGACTCTATTTTGGCTAGATAACGGATGTCAACAATTGCATTCAATAAAACCTTCAAAAGACTTGTCAATTTTTGATTGAAATACCACGGAGATTCACTTTAAAGATAAAAAGAAGCTATTCTGGTCCCATCAAAATACCAAAGATTTTCTGAACCCTCTTGACTATTGAATCGTTCAACAGCATGACTACAAGCAGAGGCTCTTTTACAACAATCTCAATAGTAGTTCTTATACGTTGCACAATAATTAAATTTACTACTAAAATGCTCTTAAGGCTTTCAAACACAAGTGCTTTTTATGGCAAAATTTTAACAGAAATTTTCTATCAGGCAACAAGAACAATAAGAGCAACCTAAAAATCCCAAAATTACTTGCCAAGGATGATACTATCTAAACCACTAGCTAAACAATTTAAAAAATAAAAATAAATAAAACATAACTCACAGGACCATGACAAAGAGACTGAAATCTTTCCTTTAGCAAGTCATCTTACAAGTAATCTTTCACAATGTCTTTTACAAATGCTCTTCCCAAGAGCCAAAGTGTGTCTCCAAGTGTGAGCTCCAAGTCCTCAATTGTGATCTGTTTTTCTTACCCCTGAAGTCTTTTTATAGGGTTCAAAGGTAGTTACATATTCAAAAATATCTTACCTAACTTCTCTCCTAAGTAACTTGGCCAACAAGTTAAGAGATTACTTGCCCAACAAGTTAGGTAAGTTACAAAAAATCTTGGGTGGTTGTAACCATCATATAGATAAAGAAGCGGCAACTAACAAGTGTCTAGTTCATGTATGATATTAGGTAAATATCCCATGAATTTTTGTCTTTGAATATATTTTTTCATAGAGGTATCCAATATTTACATCCAATGTTCATCTTCGTTAAGTTGAGGCTTTAGAAATGTTTCATTTTTACACAAGAAACTCCTATGTCTAGTGAGGAAACTAGATCTTCACAAACGAATATAATTGAATATAAAATTGATTTAGGGGATGTCCGATGAAAGAAAATATACTTTTCAAAAGTGAAGGCCTTAAATAATTTTCCAAAGTTAATCGAGATATCGTGGAGGATGCAGTATGTAGTTAAACCAGCTGCCTGATAAGTTTTCCTGCGCGCAACCCATCTCCGCAGCTTCTGCTCCGCTCCGCCGAACTTGTCTCGCCCACTGAACCTCTTGAAAATACGATGGTAGTTGGAACCACTTCTACACATGGTTCAACGGCAGTTGCCATCTCTCCCATGTCAGCAGTGAAATGGCTTGGAACTGCAAAGCCTCGGTGATGATGACCTGCTTCCACACATGGGCCGCGTTCGAGTATGGTGCATTAAGTGCCGCAGCCACGCCTGTATAGGCAATAGCCACACAGCCGACCATGCCCATCAGAAAAATAGCTTCTGTGTTTCTCACTACGCTATCACTCATTGCTTCCTCCTCTTTCTCCTCCATTTCATCAAAGATTTGTCTTGCACAGGGTATTTTTCTGCTTAGAAATATTTGTGGAGGAGACACTTTGTCGTTTGGCCAACTGCCGATTTTTCCTGACGAGCTTCTGCAACTCGCGGCCACACCTCCCAAAAATACCGCAGCAGTTGAAACTACTTTTGAGCATGGTTTGCTGGTAGTTGCCACATCTTTTTGTAAATCCTCATTCGTCAGTAATGGTGGTATCACTAGAGCTTGATGTAGGCCATGAATTTTCGTTGATTTTCGCTAATTAGTGGGTTGACGTTGCTATTGAGCACATTGCCAAGTTGCAACAAAGTGGTAGGACTTGTGTTGGCCATCTGTAATAGCTTCTTGAATATCTAGGGAACCTTCAGCAACTGGGATACCTCCTTATATGCAGTTGCTGGAATGTACATCAACTGCCTTCAACTGTCTACAACCATTTGTGTTTCTTTGCTGTAGGTTGGCTTCACTTTTGGCCACTGGTTTTGCCTGCATTTTCTCTGTTCATGCACACAAAAAATCATCGTAACTTTGCTCTGGCCCAGGGCTAATAACCTCTGCAATACTATCCAAGCTGAGTGTTCATTTTATTCGTCGAACCCAAGGCCAGGGTCTAACGTTACCATAGAGGGGCCAAGACTTTCTCTCCCTTCGAATTAGATAGACATCAATTCTCTAATTCTGATCTTTTCATATGAATTTTCATGTGCAGAGCCACTGCATCCCTTACATGAAATGAAGCTTCTGTAGAAGAATAGTGTATTCCACTAGAAATTTTGGGAATCTTTTGCAGGGGATCAATTTTCAGCGATTTACAGCAATGTGCCGAGGCTCGTATTTTCCGCAAAAGCTCAAGAAGATCCTTAACAGCACATGCCCAACGGCAAGGAATAGGCGAAAAGGGCAAAGCAACAACATGAGAAACATCTAAAGAAGTAGCAATGAGTAGGACGTGGCAGAGAAAAGTGTAGGCCATGACTGGGGTTTTATGCTCGAAGGCTGCTAAAACCCAGATTTCGCAACCAGTACGCTGTTTGATGGTCCTCAGCTGTCAGAAATGCTAATCCGTGTAAATTAGTAGGGAAGCTGGTTTCAGATCAAGCTTGGCATCCTTCTAGCGCGAATTCACAATTGTGACGTGAACAGTTGCAGTTGCAGTATCGGACATGAGTTCTTCTTATTTATTTTTAATTTAGTAGTTAAAGTACATGTACATTTTTCTTGAAATTAGTTTTACTCTGCTCCTTCCAGTACAAAAACATCTTAGGTATTGATGGGCTTTAACCCAAATATTCAAGGCTTCGTACAATACCATCTGATTGCCATAGCCTCAAGAATTTTCAGAATTTAAATTCCATACGAAGCTTATCCTGTGCACCACCGTATGATAAGAAAAAGTTCCATTTTCATCTCGTCTGATGGCATTGAAATCCTATACAATTCCAGCATCATTCATATTTTCCAGTGATTTAAAATAGATTGATTGTTTATGCATTTGTTTCAAATATTTTCTTTTACCAGTCTTTACTTTTGCTATTCCATGAAATGGCCAAATGTGTCAACACATGTTACAACTATTTAATGACAAATATCAAATGTACTTTACAATGTCTAATTTGAGAAGGCAAATCCAAGGCTGGAAAGAAGGAATACATGAACCCTTGGATGTTGCTATGGGCCAATACTATTTACTCCTACACAGATGTCCTAGCCATTGTTTCTCTTGGAGAGAACAACTTCATCACATCATAGATGGGCTCAAGGTAGAAACAAGAGGAACACTTAGGATGTATGCCTAAGGGAGGTTGTCTAAAATGAAAGCTCAATAGATCCAAAGGCTAATTGAGTAGGTAGCAAAAGAAGAAGGTGAGCTACAAAAAAGGGAGAGTGCTGAAGAGTATAATAGGGATCCATCCATTAGAAAATGAGAGGTCTGATTTTGTGATGAGGAGGAATCACCACTTGATGAAGTGGTGAATAGAAAGCCCTTACTTATCCAAAAATCTATTTCTGATTTTTTAGCCAATGTTGACAAGTTATGGGACTCTTTAGATCAAAAGTCTTAAATCGCTTTGAAAATTGTTGAAGAATCCAAAGAGCAAAGTAGTGATCATAATCATAGATGGGGAAAAGAAGTTGAATGTGCCTACCAAAGAGGTAAGGGCAAAGCTACTATAGTAGAGTAAGTTGTGAAGTCTGACTCTGATGATGAAACCAAATGTGACATCTGTCAATATGAACATCCAAATGGATGTTGCCCTGTTGTGTCACACTTATAAGAATCTAGAGTGTATGCATTGAACCCTTGCCTAGCACGTAGGCAAGCTCCAAGATGATTGCCTTACCCTCAAGGCAATTCAAGATAGTTCCACCAGCAAGAATGAGCTTACTACCCAAGTGGAACTCCTCCACAACCTTATGAATAGTACCAATAGTGGTACCAACCATGATTGTAGGGAATGCCATCACTAAGGCAACAGTACCCTTATAGGCAATTAGATCCATATGAGTACTATGTTCAACAACCCATCTCCCTTAGAAGTTCAGCAAGTCATGCATCATTCCAACATCACTATTACCCTCTAAAGTACCACCGAACACATTCATCATCTACTTGAGGGGAAAACCCATATTAGTATCTTTATCATCCTCCACATCCCTGTGCACCTATAGCTCCACCTTCAACTTAGTTACCTCCTACTCCATCCATGCAAGGTGAAATTCCTCTACAGTTGTAGCAATGAAATTGTACAAGGGCTGTACACTCAAAACCAGTTTTTCATCCAAGTGGTCTAGATAATCAATCAAGGAAATGACCCTTCTTCTGGCCTAGTAGTCCTCTCCAGCCCTCACAACCTACTCCAACTGATCACCTTTCATCTCTAGTACCCTCATCCTCTACATCAAATACCTTTAAGCACCCTTCAAACCAAGTATCACTTAGGATCTACACTATGATGCTAACTCATGTTGTTTCTAACTAGATCAAGGTTGGCAACCTTCCTACAAAAATATTTGATCTAGGAAGTCCACTCATCTTTCTACATATTGCTAGACAAGAACCATGCAAGGCTCTTCTTGACTTTGGTTCTGGAGTTAACCTCATCTCTCATGATATGTACAAAGCCTAAAACCTACCACCTCTTAAGAAGAGCAACATTTGTTTAGAATTAGCAGATTAGTTGATTATGGTCCCTTTGGGATTAGTGAAGGACATTGTGATCATAGTTTTTGGGTGGTCCTATCCTGCTGATTTTCTAGTAATTAAGGTAAACAATTGTAAAAGTGACTTCCCCATCATTATGGAAAGGGCTTGGTTAAGCACAGTCAATGCAAAAATGGGTATAAGGAACTTATCTCTCGAAATATCTAAGGAGAATGAGTTAGAAAAAATTGAGAAGAAGTGTATTCCATGCATCACATACAACGATAATGGGTGCAATTGTGTGTAAAATATTTGGTCAATTAGAAGCACATACATGAAAGCATGTAATTAGTGTATGCAAGAAATTAATACTCAATGATGTCTATACACAATAGCCACAAAGCAGGAAGACACCCAGTGGTTGATAGTTGATTCAGATAGTAGCACAATATGCATGGAACCAACTGAGAGCTTAACTTATGCATATATAGAAAGCATGGACAAAATTAAACAAGTTTGTTCCCATATCTCTAAAGAAGATGATGATAACTATTGGGGAGAGTTGGAGATCCATGATCACTTCAAGCAGGAACCCTTAGAACTAAAAACTTTACCAGTTAGAATGGAGAATGCATTTTTAAAAAGTGGTAAACTAGTAATCATTAATGCCAAAATTGTTCTTGAACAAAAAGAAAAGTTGTTGAAAGTGGTGAATAAATGGTCAATAGCCTTTGCTTGGTTATATCTAGAAATAATAGGAATCAATCCAAGGATATGCCAACACTGCATCTACACTAATCTAGCCATGAAGCCTAGAAGGTAGCTGCAGAGGTGGCTAAACCCCAAATTGAAGCAAATCATTAAGGAGGAGATAAAGCAACTCTTTAAGGTAGGGTTTATCTATCCAATCATGGATAGTGACTGGGTTAGCTGACTCGTAATTGTATTAAAGAAGGATGGTAAATGGTAGGTTTGCCTTGACTTTAGGTTGTTAAATATGGCAACATTTAAGGATCGCTTTTCTTTGTCATTTGTGGATCAATTATTAGACACCATATCTAGGAATTGTTATTATAGTTTCTTGGATGGTTATAGTGGCTATAACCACATCCAAATTGAGCTAGAAGACCAAGCCAAGACAACATTTACAAGTTCCTAGGAAAATTTTGCATACTATAAGATACCATTTGGCCTATGTAATGCCCCTGCAACATTTTAATGCTCGGTCCTTAGTATCTTTCAACAAAAATTGGTAGTGGCATTGAAGTTTTCATGGATGACTTCTCCACCTACAGAGCTGCATTTGAGCAAGCCTTGGACTGACCTAAGCAAGTGCTGAAGAGATGTGTTGAGAAAAATCTATGGATTAATTGGCAAAAGAGTCATCTCATGGTCCAAGAAGGCATTGTGCTAGGGCACCAAATTTTTCATAAAGGGATTAAGGTAGACCTAGAAAGATAAGGGTCATCCAAGGAATAACATGCCAACTAGAGACCAACAAAGATGTTCAGTGATTCCTTGGACATACTAGTTACTACCAATGCTTTATTGAGAATTTCTCTAGGATTGCTAAACTATAGGTAGAATTTACAAAGAAAGATGCATCATTCATTTGGACCAAGGAATGTGAAAATGCATTTCAAAAATTAAAAGAGAAACTTGTAGAAACACCAATCCTATGAGCACCAGATTGATCCAAACCATTTCATATCATGATAGACGCATTTAACTATGCTTTGGGAGCCATGCTCACGTAGATGGATGATAAGAAACGTCCATATTGTATCCACTGTGTGAGTCGAAGCATTATGGGGGCACAGTTAAATTACACCAGCATGGAAAAAGAATTAATGGTAGTGATGTATGTGTTAGAAAGGTTTAGATATTATGTGCTAGGTTACAAAGTATTCGTACATACAGACCATAGTGTAATTCGTTTCCTTATGAATAAGCCGATGGTAAGCCCTCATGTTATATGATGATTGTGATCTTGTAGGAACTCAATATTACTATGGTAAAATGAAAATGGACCGAGAATGTGATTTTTGACCATCTTTCTCGCTTAAGATTGGATAAGAAAGAGGAGGAGAGCCTACTTTCTAATCAATTTCCAGATGAACTCTTCTTTATTGGAGTAATAAATGAACAGACACCTAGAAAAGCAATATGGTATAATGACATTCTCACATATCTTCTTACTCAAGAGATGCCACAAGATTTGGATTTTAGGAAAAACAAAAATTTCTACATCAGGTCAAATACTTCATGGAAATTAACAAACACCTTTACAAGGTGTGTGCCAATTGTCTGATCTGTTGGTGTGTCCCTGATGAAGATCAACTGTGCATTCTATAGGATGCTCATGAAGGACCTTGCAGAGGCCACTATGCAGGGAGATGCATGGCTATAAAAATCTTAATGGTAGGATACTATTGGCCCACAATCTTTAGGGATGCCCACCAGTTTGTCAAGTCTTGTGAATGTTGTCAATGTGACGGGGGGATAACTGCTTGTGTGGAAGGTCCTCAATAGTGGATTCAACCACTTGAACCTTTCGACATATGGGGCATTGACTTCATAGGTTCCATCACATCCATGTCTAATGGGAAAGCGTATATTATAGTAGTAGTTGACTATTGCACAAAATGGTCTGAAGTGGTAGTCGTTACAGATTGCACATCATCGACTTCTGCTAGATTTATACAACAACATATCATGAATAGGCTTGGGGTGCTGCGGTTACTAATTTTTGATAATGGGAATCATTTCAGAGGTGCCACATTTAGAAAATTAATGCAATGCTTAGGGGTAGAACATAAATATAACAATACCTTACCACCCCCAAGCCAACGGTCAAGCAGAGGTAACCAACCAGGAGATACAAAAATATTAACATGAACCATTAGCAAATATAGGAAGGATTGCAGCATAAAACTTAATGATGCTCTATGGGCTTATTGATCAACTTGGAAACTTCCTATTGAATATTCTCCCTATGAGTTAGTGTATGGGAAACTTCCAACACTCCCAATTCAATCTGAGCTTCGTACACTCTCAATGACTTGTGATCTAAACCTTGACCTAAGTTTAGCACAAAAGAAAAGATTGATCAATTTGAACATGCTAGATGAAAATCGCTTAGTGGCCCTATCTTTGAATGAGGTGAACAAGGCATTCAACAAGCAATGCCATAACCTTAGAATTAGGAAAGTAAGGTTTCAACTAGGAGATAAGGTCCTCTACTGGAACCCCACACATGTACCTCAAAAAAGAAAAATTTCAAACATTGTGAGAGGGACCTTATATAATTGATCAAACCTTTCCCTCTGGTGCCGTGATAATTTACAAACCTAATAGCCCAAAGAAAAAGTAGTTGGTTAATATCCAACAAATTAAACCTTTCCTAGAGCCAAGATTTGCTAGTATAAATACCACCTCACCTGATGGACACCCATGTTCTATTTTTTAGATCTCCTCCTTTCAACTTAGTCATGGGGGAGATGGCCATTCATGCTAACCATTACCATGGCCTCTTGATTTTTCTACCTTTTTTTTCACCTTTTTGATTTTAGAAATTTTTAATTTTTTAATTTTCCTAATTTTATACAATTTTTAGTACATTTAAATTTTCTTGATTATTTTACACTTTATTATATATCTTACTTTATTTTGTCTCTTGTGTTTCTTTTGATTAATTGTGATATTTTCTAACTTTTGCTAATAAATCTACTTTATTGTCGTAGGACACAATGCTGTTGTTGCTATTTACTAATCATGGTTTATGCTTAATGTGTGATTGTCGATGTCTGGTTTTTATTTTTGAATTCTGATGTTTGATAACTTTGACATGGTTTATGCTTAATGTGTGACTGTTGATGTCTGGTTTTTATTTTTGAATTTTGATGTTTGATAACTTTGACATGGTTTATTTTTCATGGGATAGGTAGTGAGTCCACGTCATCCACCCATGCAAAGAACTCTATGGTTTTCCTTGTTCTGGGAATTTGAGGTTCCTTTTTCATTAAGAAAACTTTTAATTAATCAGTGACCTTGGTAGTTGTGGAATTAGGAAGGATCCAAACGTTTGTAAAGGGTGTGACTTCAAGGGAACTCAAATTCTCTTTATATTATTCTTCTTTCTTGAGTGCTTGAGTGTTTTTTTGTGGACTTCTTACCATTCCATACCACCTAATGATAGGAAGCCAAATAGCATTGTTGCATGGTGTGGTTCCCATCATTCAAAAAAAAAAAAAAAAAAAAAAAACAAAACAAAACCAAAATAAAAATGATAGGAATTCAAAGCACACCCCTTTGACAAAAATAAGCCCTTGGATAGTGTGGTTCCCATTTAAAAAAAATGAAAAATGGTAGAAATTCAAAGCACATCCCTTGGACAACTAAAAGGGCTACAAGCACTAGTTATGGGACTTGAAAGACATACACTTATGCCTGAAGGTCCCCTTTAACTAAGGGCCTTTCTCTCTCATTTCCTACTTCTCTCTCCTCTTTGTGGAATGATGATTGTCTTGTGGGAACACTCTTGTATCTTGAGTGGGTGGATCGGTCTTAGAGTTATAATGCAAAGTCATTGACAGCGGATGGTTTTGGTCTAGACTAAGGATGGAACTTCTCGGGACATTTTAACAATAATTCCACAAGGGACTTCTTATGACCTTAATTTTTAACTCCATTCCACCTTCTCTATCATCCATCCATGCTACCATAACTCACCTCACTTCTGAGTTCTATGTTATGCTCTATGTCTAATTTTGACATATTGGGATTCTTGAGTGGATCCTTTTGGGTTGGACATTAACTTGTCATGATCATTAAATCGACTATGGGCCCCATGGAATCCTTAGTTGAGGTTATGCAAAGGCAAAATGGCATGAGCCTGCTATGGGGAGGACCCACTTGCATAGCTTTTGGCTTAACTAGTTTAGGTTCCTTACCTTTGACATCGTTACAATCTTATATTTTTTATTTTCCATTGTATAAATTGCTTAGTACTCCTTAATCTTTCATTGCATTCATCCATTAAATTAATTTTTCTCCATTTTTTCAAATTTATGAACTTTAACCCCCTCTTTGCATGATTTCATACTATTCTTGGTCTTCTAAGCTTTGATTTGATCCCAATTTCATCAAAAAATTCCTTGTATTTGAAAGTTTAACCAAAGTTAATAGAAGTAAATGGTGGTCAATAGCTGCATCGTCAAGGCCTTGTTGATGTAGTCGACCTCATTGTCGAGGCCTTGTCAACACAATACAAAAATACTATATATACCACCAGACATTTAGGAATTTTTTGTCATTTGCTCATAACATATGAGGAATTTTTGCAATTTTTTAGAGTCCAAAACCTTCTAGAGTCCATAACTTTCAAATTGTTTGTTCAAATCACTCTGTTTTTCAAACCCACACTTACCGGAGGTAAGATCTTTATCATGGGGGCCAAAAACCTTAAGGTTTTTAATCCAAGTGTCGAAAACTTTTTCTAACTCCCCTAATGGTTAGTAACTTTAATGATACATAAACATCAATGTTTTCCAAGTTAACCCTTCCAACAACCTATAGGATGATTTATCAATGATAAGGCATAAATAGAAATAATAATTAAGTTAATTAAATTAGCCATAATCACAATGTAGCCAAGTGTAACTACCCTCAAGAGTTAAGGTATCCCAATTGTTTTAAGGTTACACAATAATTGCTAATCCATGATTCTATTGTGATTATAGATGGCACCAAAACAAAAGTGCTTGTAGGAAGGAGAACCCTCATAACCATGGGAGAAACAATCCAAAGTTGGAAGGGGCTAGTAGGAACAAGGCCAAGAACAATAGGACCTCTTCGTGAGGAGCCTGAAGCGGAATTTGTTCGATAGATTCTAGAAGAAGAAGTGCCTATAGAATAATCTCAATGAAGAGAAGCACCTGGACCTGTACCTAGGCTTGAGGTCACTCTAACTCAAGTGTGCCTAGATATCATCAAGTCCCGAGAGATCCAAAGATTAGTTCTTCAAGAAATAAACTTCAGTCCATTTTTGGAGAAAGCTCTAAAAGATGTCAGAACATAATTGCAAACCTTTCCCATGTGGCCAATCATCATGACCAGTGGGGAATGGTACATGGGAGAGACTTATCTCTTTTGGAACAACCAAAGGCCAGGGTTCGTTGTAAAAATCAAGGATGTTCAAGTGTCATATTTGACGGAGGCCATTGCACAGGCACTAAGGTTGCCTGACATCAGAACATAGCTAGTGGAGATATTAACAAAAGGTGACCCTGAGGCGAAAGGGAAGTGGACCTAGTGATGTTATGGGGTGGACCGTAAGGAGTATAGTGTGCTCACATTGGTGAAGCAAATTTATTTTAAGATTGTAGCCTATTACCTTAATCCAATGGTGAGGCTGAGTAAGGTGACTGCCTTCTTCACTTGTGCATGCATTGCTCTAAGTGAGAAATTTTTCATTAACCGTCCACAACTAATTTATTTGGAGATTGAGAAGTGTTTCAAGGAGAGCAAATGTGGAAGGAGGACCCTACACTTTTCATACCTTATAAGAAAACTTTGCAAGAGGATAGGTATTGTTCGCTATTCTAATGACACTCTTAGGCATACTCCTTTACCCTCATGGCTATAAATGATGTAGGAAAAAATGCTAGTAGCCATCCAAGAAGAGGACCTGCTACCACCACCATCCACTCAGGAGACAACACCAAAGGCCTGCATAGTCCTTGAGTGTCTGCAAAAAATCCAAAAATAGCTCTTGAGCAAATAAGAGTAGTAGGCAGGAATGAGTGGGGTAGATCCATCTATGTATCGACTAGTAATGAGTCACCTTAATGAGGTGGCTTGAATAGTTAGTTAGATGGAGAGGGATGGTTCCATTTTCTCTAGCCAAAGAATGCAGCTACATTTGAAGTCGGATCCCAATGCTTGAGAGGTGATGGTGTCATTAGAAACACATCATTTATTCCTAGAAATCTCTAGGAATGCTGCTACTTTCTTAGTGAGGTTGGAGGAAAGTGAAGAGGCAACTGTCTTGGTAATGTAGCACCAAGGGTAGGAAACAACTAAAAAAGTGGTAGCTGACCATGTGGTCAAAGCACTGAATGCACCTATGACATATGTAGTAGACGTATCTACACTCCAAGATGTGCAAACGTCTATAGGCATGGTCAGTGGGAAATTGAACATAGCTTAGCATAAACAATTGCTAGAATGAATAGTATTGATCGAGCAACTGACTCTAGATATGTTTGATCTTTTGGAGAACACCATTATAACCCAGTTGAAGCTACTGAATGCAAGGGGCAAATGCATCATTTTGGAGGGTAAACTAGAAATGGCCCAAAAGCAAAATCAACGCTTGGCCGTGAAGGTTGCTAAACTTCATGCCCAACTTGTAGAGTAAACATCCTCAACTAGATAATGACAAGGGATGAAGCTATCAAACAGCTTCAAGAATGATTTTAAAAGGCTAAGGAGGAAGTAGTAATGGCCATCTTCAAACAATCCATGGTAGAAGTTGAAACATATTCAATTAAAAAGGACTTGAATTAGATACATCAAGAAAATGAAGCATTGACTGCATAAAATCATCACCTACAAAATGTTGATGCTCAAAGAGATCAAATGCAAGAATTCATTCATCAGCAGTAGGAGTAGCTTGCCAAGGTCAACACTAAAATGAGAAAATTGATTGCAAAGAACTGAAATCTATTAATGGAGGAGGTACAAACCTTGTGATAAAAGTATACCACTAAAATCACCACCTTGAAGATTGAAGCTCTCAAGTTTGAGAGGGTAAAAAATCACTATAGTGACTAGGTTGGCTTGCAAAAGGAAATCAATGAAAAGGAAATCCAAATGGCAAAGGTTAAAGTAAATGAAGTCCTCTAGCAACTTCAACAAGAGAAATGTTGTAGCCCATCCTTGATGGGATTCATGCCTACAACAAAGCGGAGATATGTTTGAAGGAGTTGTAGATTGAAGAGATGAAAGAATATATGGAGTTTGCTAATCTTTATTACACAAACTTGGCAATGCTGAGAGCTAGATGGTTTTGGTCAGAATTGGAAAAGTAGGTGGCTAGCTCGTATTTGCTATACGAGGCTGAGTTTAAATACCACAAAAACACCAAGCAAAAGCTTGAGATTGCTAATGCTGAACTCGAAGTCCTCAAAGGGTGATTCATAGATCAATGATCCATTGTCGAGGACCTAGCTAGATAGATGAATGACTACCAAGAGTTGAAGAACATAGTGAGAGCATTTGACATTGAACACAAATAGTTCACTACCTAGTTTGTCAATGTCAAGGAGTTGTTTCCAACGATCTCATGTCCTTGGGAGGTGCCCGTTCTAACCCACATTGGGGAAGTTGCATGGATGGTGCATGATCCTAGGAGTAAGGAGGAGAAAATGAAAGCACTGTTGGATGCTTTCCTTCTTCCACCTAAAGTTGAGGTAGCAATAGGACAACCACAACCTCAACCACCGCTAGTGTGTGAAGCCAGTGAAGGTCCTTTGGAGCCTCAAGAACCACCATCGTCTAGAACTATTTGATCTTCTCCAAAAAGCTTTACATCATCAAGGAATGTGTTTTCCAAATTTTGAAGAGTTGTGTTATGGTGTTCAATTTTGTGTCCTAGACACTACAATTTTTGTAATGTGTTGATCAGTACACCCAGGCACTCCATTTTTTTTCAAGTTAGTCAAGTTAGTTTTGTTGAAAGAAAATTCATTCAATAATCCCATACCTTTCCAATTTTGTAAAGGAACTCAAGGATGAGTTTTCATTTAGTTGTGGGGGTATGATGAGTCATCGTTGCTTGGCTATGTTGATGAGGCCTCATTGACATAGCTGATCACGTTGATGAGGCCTTGTCTATGAGGCTCCATCGATGCATTTTGACTTGCATTGATGATGCCCCATCGACACGGTGTTTGTTTGTCACCTATAAATATACACCTACCTAGCACATTTATGGGGAGTCCAGATTTCAATTGTAGCAAAGCTCTTGCATTTTTTCCATTTGAAAGTTAGAATTTTTTTCCCTTAGTGCCCATAGTAGGAGGCAATGAATGTATGGATCTTTATTTGAGTATTGTTGCACCTAAGCACAACAATGTGTGTGGCAATAAAGATGAGCTTTCTGATAAACCTTGCAGCACTTTAGATAGATTAGCTCTTTTATTTATGCATTCAATGTTTTCAGTTATTTGTTAATTATTCTCAATTATTTGGAAATGATTTTCCAGCAATTTAGTCAACGAGATTATTAAGCTAGATAGATTAAATACATAAGTATGACCACTTCAAGTGTAGCACATATTCACTTGGTAATCCTAGTAGCATTATTGCTTGGTACACCCAGTAGCATAGTGTTTGGTCATCGAGCAGTGGACACGTGGGTTCATGACATGTACAGAAAGTGGAAATGGAGTATTATGTTAGGATTAGTTAAATAGTAGTTAATTAATTAATTTAGATTAGTTAAGAAAATTTATTTTACTTACATTTCGAACACCCAAAACAGAAAATACAAAATGATAAAAATCAGATGCCTCAATTACACTTAACCATACCAACGTGCATCACAAGTGTAATTAGGAGGAGAACAATTGACCTTAAGGCTAGATTTACTTCCTAAAGGGCTAGTTCACTGGAAATGATAAAGTTTGCAAAAGTTGACTAAGTCGCATGTGAATGCTTTGTGATTCGTATGGTTGGACGTAGGGGGTACCTTGCCACTCATCAATGGGGTAAAACTTACATTATTAGAACTACATCTTGTCTTATACCTTTTCAATTTATTAGAAAAATAAACAAAAATATGTACATGAAATGTAGTGAAAAATCATAGAGAAATGGCAAGAATGGAAAAAGGTGGAAAGAATTTAAAGATATTAATGAATGAAAAATTATCAAAAAATAGAAAAAGTATAAAAGAATGGAAAAGTTATGAGAGAATTAAAAATTGGTAAGAAAAGTAAAAAGGGAAAAAGTAGAAAAATGTCAAAAGAAATTTTTTTTCCAAAATGTCAAACTTAACACCCCCCATGACTATCATGTGAAGTGAATAATTAGAAGATCAAATGAGTGGTAAAATGCTTAGTAAATAGGGTAGAGTCCCTTGAAGAGTAAGGAAGTTATATTATGATTTTACTTATTAAATAGTAACAAGGATTTATTTTTGTGGACTTGTTGAGTGATAGATCTACATGGTGCAGGATTGGTATATAGCATGGATGATGTAAGGTCCCTCTCATAAGGTTTGAAACATAGCCTTTTGTCAAACATGATCAAGATTATAGTAAAGGACTCTATTGAATGGTTGGATTGACACTTGTCTTATTTTGACATCATGTCTATATTTGGAGTACTTTTTGTGAATTTTGTTACTCATTTAAGCTACTAATCTATTCTCATTTAAGAGATTTAGATTCATTAAGAATTCTCTTTAAGACAAGCTAAAATTGAGGTCAAGTGTGCTAGTAGTGGAATTAGATATTGAGTTTTTCTTGGATTGATAATGTAGGTAGTTTACCATAAACGAACTCATACAAGGAATATCCTATAGAAAGTTTCAAAGTTGATCTATATGCTTATAGACCATCATTGAGTTTGATGCTCCAATCCTTCCTATAATGACTAACTATTCTAGTTAATATTCTTGTAATTTCCTAGTTAGTTACTTCTACTTAACCATTTGCTTGGGGGTGATAATATGTAGTTAGGTTGTGATTCATCCCAAGTTGTTGCATTAACTTTTTAAATGTAGCTCTTTTGAAATGAGTCTCATTGTAGGATATGAGCATGTGTGGTACTTCAAATCTATTCACCACATGTTGTTGAAAGACTTTAGCAACTATTTTCTCTATGCAATCCTTCACTATAGTTCTTCCCACTTTGTATAATAATAAACCATTACTATAATGTAGGACTTCTCATTTGACATTGGTATGATGGGACCCATGAAGTCAATTCTCAAAATGTCAAAGTGTTCCAATGGTTGTACCCACTGTTGTGGCCCGTCATTCCTAGCTATTAGACCTCCATCTCTTTGACATCTTTCACAAGACTATGCAAACTAATATGCATCCTTGAATATGGTAGGCCAAAAGTAGCCTACTAGCATGAGTTTTAGCATTTTCCTTCATCCTTCATAGTGATCACCACATTGTCCATCATGTACATCTTGTAGGACTATCTATTGACTTTCTTTTGGAACACACCATTTTATTAACCCATTAGCACATCTCTTATAGAGGTTTCCATTAATTTCTATATATCTTTTGCCTCTATGAAAAAATTGTTCTTTATGCTTCTTATCCCATTCAGAAGGCAGTGCTTTTTTGGTAAGATACTTTATGTACTCAATAAGCCATAAATTCTTAGTTGAGTCTACAATCATTATAGTTTTTGTGAATAAGATTTTATTAGAAAGTTGATTTGATATTGGTTCATCATTCTCCTAGGGTTCCCATCTAAGTCTTGATAAATGATCTACTACAACATTTTCAGTTCCTTTCTTATCTATCATGGTAATGTCAAACTCTTGTAAGATGATGAGCTATCTTATCACTCTTGGACTAACCACTGGTTTGTTTATTAAAAATTTAATGACACTATGATTAGTATGGACATAAATAAGATTACCAAGCACATAGTATCTGAATTTCTCAAGCACATACACCAGAGCCATAAGCTCCTTTTTGTGGTGGTGTAGTTAAGTTGTGCCTCAGTGATGCTTTAACTAGTGTAGTGTATATAATAAGGTATTTTTTGTTCATCTAGTTGAGTAAGTACTACCCCTAGTGCATAGTTTGAAGCATATGTAATGATGTGAAAAGGCTTAAACCAATCTAGAGAACAAAGGATTCATGTCTCAATTAACTTCTATTTCAAGGTCTTAAATGCTTTCTCATATTGTTTTGTCCATTGAAATGGTGTATCTTTCTTAGTTAGTTCCACTAATGGTTTAGCAATCTTTGAAATTTTTTTGATGAATCTTCTATAGTATCCTATGTGGTTAAGAAATGATTTGACATCTTTGATAGTTTGTGACCTCTAAGTGATTTTTTGAATGACTCTAATCTTTTCTAGATCTACCTCTATTCCTTTGCAAGATACTTTATATTCTAGAACTATACCATCTTGAACCATTAAGTGGATTTTCTATGAGTTGAACTTTAGATTAGTTTCTACACATCTTTTCAATACTTTCTCTAAACAGTCCAAGGCTTCTTTAAAATCTAGCTCATATTGGAAGAAATTATCCATAAATACTTCAACTATGTTGCTATTTTTCTTGTAGAAGATGCTGAGTATAAGTCTTTGAAAGGTAGTGGATGCATTATACAAGCCAAAGTGTATTTGCTTGTATGCAAACATTCCTCATGAACTGATGAATGTGGTCTTTTCTTGATCTTTTGGTGCAATGTGGGTTCAATTGTACCCACTATATCTATGTAGAGAGCTATAATATTGGTGTCTTATGATGGTATCTAGGACTTGGTCAAAAAATGGTAGAGGGAAATCATCCTTGAACGTTGCCATGTTTAACAATCTAAAATCAATGTGAACCCTCCACTTGTCACCTTTCTTTTAGATAGTGACTAATGGGCTAACCCATTTACTATTTTCTATAGGATAGATGAATCCAACCTTCAATAGTTTGTTCAATTCTTACTTAATAACTTTCTTATGTTTTGGGTTCAACCTTCTTTGAGAATGGTGGTGTGGCTTGATAGTTGGATCTGTATAAATTTGACGTTGGCAGATGCTTGGATCAATTCTAATTATTTCATCATAGGACCATGAAAATATATTTGGCCATTTATTTACCACTTCCAATAATTTTCTCTTCTATTGTTTAGCAAGTTTGGCATTTACAATTATTGGTTTTTTATTATTTAGAAAAGCATATTAAAGTGTATCTAATAGGGCTTTCAATTCTAAGGGTTCTAGTTCATATGTCTCTTGTATCTAAAAGTATCCCCATTTAATATTTTCCTCTTGTGATGTCTTCATGAAAGGGGATTGTCTTTGTAATTGTTCTAACTTATCAATTTGTTCAACATAGGCACTTGTGATTTTGTTTGTTGGTTTCATGCATATATTGGATTTTTTTTCTTCTTTAGTAATTAGCCACTAGGTGTCTTCTTATTGAGTGGTTGCTGCATACAGGTACTTTTATGACATTATCTTTTATGGCCCAAAATTTTTACACACAATTACATTCATTATCATTGTATGCAACACATGGAACTCTATGTGTTTGAATGATTTTGGCTTCATCTTCCTTGGATATTTCTAAGGATTAATCTTTGATCCCAAGCTTAGCATCTACAATGATAAGCCATGCTCTTCCCATAATTATGGGAAATTCTCCTTTGTTCTTTTTCATATGGATGACTAAGAAGTTAGTAGAATAGAACAAACCAATTATGGTAGTGATAACATCATTCACTTGTCCAAGTGGAACACAATTGATTGGTCTGCAAGCTTTAATTAGATGTTGTTATGCTTTAGAAAGGAAATGTTCTAGACCTTGTACATGTCTTATAAAATGAGGTTTACTCCTGAACCAGAATCTAAGAAAGCCTTGCATGGTTTATGTCATACTATTTGAAGGTAAACTAAGGGACTCCCAAGATCTGTTTCGTTCTTGGGAAGTGTTCCTTCTTTAATCCAATGTGTTATTGTTTATGTAAGCATCATAGTTATGACATTCTTTTTAGTAGGTACTCAAAGTAGTGTTTCTTATAGGAGTGTGTGTGAATGGAGTGGAGTTAGGTGAAGTCCCCATCCTTCAAACCTTTTTTGGACTTGTCTTGAAAAAATTAACATTTCCTGATTCTTGGTTCACTTGCTACTACATCCCCTTGTGTAGTGATTGCCTTGGTAGCACTCTTTTGTTGAAACTATGTTGGAAGCTCTCCTTGCATGATTGGTGACAATATTGGTAGTAGGGAGTTAGGAGTTTGAAGTGAGAAACTAGCTACTAGTTGAGACATGTAAGAATTTGGATCGATCCATGAAGTATGGGATCAATGATATTCCAGTGGATAGTAGTGATAAAAAGCATGGTTTAAATTATTACTTGGAGATATTGGACATTAAACATAGTATCCATAGGAATGGGGTGGCCTATATGGATACTGTTACCTTGGTGGTGGCATTCCCCATGCTTGTGTTGCCATAGCTGCTAGTACTATTCTTCTAGTTGAGGTTATGTCCCACTTGGATAGTACATTTATTGGTAGGGTTTTTTGAAGTTACCTTATGGATAAGGTAATCTTTTAGGAATCTAGTTCTTAATAAACTTTGCATTAAGGACATATGCCCCACACTTTGGTAAGTGGGCCATAATAGGGAAACATCCCTTAGGATGTTCAATCTAGCACATTTTGCATCCTTCATCATCATCTGAACTAGAGTCCATGATTTTATCCACTACAACAACTTTTCTTTTATTTTTGTAGTGCTCTAACCCATTGTCTCTTATTTTCTTTGCTTTGGTTTAGGGCTTGTTTAGTATTCTCTTCTACTATATTCAGTGCTGTAGCAAATTTTTCATCTACAGAATCCCAGAATTTCTCTACCTTGGTTACAATGTCATTAACTAATTTTTACATTGGTAGAATCATTCATTGGATCGTATCTTTAGAAGTTTCCTTATGATTTACATATTCTCACATCCCTTTTCCTGATTACAGGATCTTTATTGTATTCTTTAGCTAATTCTCTTTTTCTTAACTCTTCTTCTTCATTTGTCACTTAGTCAATAAGTCTTATAATATGTTGAGATATCACCTCTAATAGCCTACTGTGGGTATATACCCCAAGGGTCTCTCGTGTCTTGTTTCATAGCCCATCAAAAATGTGTTACAGTTGTCCCCTTTGAAAAAATTTGTGGCTTGGGCACCTATGTAGTAAGGAATAACATCTCCCCATTGCTACATCAAGGGATTCATGTGTCTCTTATTTCCATCATTAAATTTATTTTATTAGATTAGACACTCTCGAATAAGTTTGATATTTGTCATTGAAGAGATCTAGCATGGTACTTCATCTTCAAATGAATTCTAGCTCTAAGAATCTATACTAGCTCCTTGCTTTATTTCTTGAAAAATAAAATTAGTTTCTACCGATCATTTTCAATATTCTGTAGGATGTAGGAATCATGGAAGGCTTGAAGATGATGCTATGAATTTGTAATGTATTCACCTTCAAACTTGGGAATATTATTCATGTCTAGTCACTTGATGTGATTGTCCCTTACATGCCTAATAGGAATATACATTGCTTCTCTGATGTTAATGATATTTCAATTGGCTAGTAGGGGTTCTTCATAATCTTTGGGTTTGTGAGCTCTATTTTAGTGATGAATCCTCCAAAGCTCATAATGATCTATCTCTTTATATCAAACCCTTTCTCTTCTTCTCTTATGATTATCTTCTTCCTAATTAGGATGTCTTTTGCAGTGCTTATGTCTTTTAGGATTCCTTTATCTTTCCCTATCATGATCCCTCATTCTTCTTTCTCTCTTGTCATAATCTCTAGAGGAGTGTGAGGAGGAAGAGGATGAAGTCAAAGAATTATGTTGGCTATTTCTCTTTCTATGACTTGTGAATTGATCTCTTTTTGATTTAGTGAAGGTTCTAGGATTTAAGTTCCTCCTAAGTGTGGAGTCTTCCTTATCTCCTTTGGGTGTCTCCACAAGAGTTGAATGCAATTATATCTTTATGTGATCTTCGATATGGATGGCTAGTGTTTGAAATTGAGATCCATGGGTTTGATATAATTTCTTCATATGGAACATAACATCATCTATTTCCTCTAGGAAAACCATTTGAGGCACTTTCTTTCCCTTGTCAAGCTCATGCCTTGTCTCCATGGTAGTATCCCTTCTTTTTTGAGCCTTTGTTGGTTGGTATGGCCTGGTCATGTGCTTGGTGATGTGGTAACCTTCTTGTACATGGATAAGATTTCACCTCATAAGGGTTGTTTGCAACATTGATGGTATAGAAAATTTTGGAGGCAAGATAATTCTATCATGTAAATCTCTCAATCTTAGTTATTCATCCTAATGAATGACAAATGTGAAATCAAGATAATATGATTAGTGTGAGCATAGGAAATTCTAGTTTTCATAGGCACACTCCAATATTCTTCATTATATTTCCTATCATTGAACATGGTGATTTTTTCTTATTTATAGAAGCCATATTAAATGTTTAACACCTTAAGTATGTACTTTGGAAAAATTAGTTTAAGTGTGAAGGTTGTACTTGATTATTAGCACAACAAACTTTGTAAAATCAACTACCTAGCGAACATTGGCACATCCTCGGTAATGGTGCTAATGATAAGTGGTTAGGTATTCCAACACTCCAACATACAAGTCATGAGTATTCACATGTTACTTGATTGTAATATGTGGATGGCCAATGTAGATTTACTAGTAGTTGAGGTTTAGTTCATGATTGTTATCTTTTCACTTTGAGTTAATGAAGTTTAAGTTGTATGGTTTAACTCTTAGTGAGATGTATGATAGGTTGATGTTGTTTGACTTTAATTATTCTAAAATCCAACATAATGAAAATTAAGATAAATTAAATATAAGTCTAATTATGATAGAAATGTAAATCTAGGCTAGTCTATGACAATAAGTATCCATTCTTGGCTTGCTGGACACATCAATAGCTTATGTAACTATCATTGGGATTACTGAGTGAATCCACTATTGAGTGAATAAAGTGAACTCACTACTAGGTTACCAAATAATTACACTACATGTTGAAACCATTCATACTTATATCACCTTACTAAAGACATAGAAAAAAGTACTTTGAAATTATGAATGACTTAAGTAAAGTAAGCATGCTGAAAGGTAAAGTTAAACTAAGTAAAGTAAAAATGAAGTAAAAGTAAAGTAAATTAGGTAGAATGCTACAATGGTGAAAAATAATCTCAATCTTTATTTCTCATCATGAACTATACCCAAGAATAATTTACTCAAACAAAGATTTTGTACAACTATTTAATACAACATTGTGGGCATTCACTCTATTGCTAAGTGTAAAATCATAAAAAAAATTGCAAGAATTCAGCTAAGTGTTGGAGAAAGATTGTTCATTTGACATGATGGTGGGTTGGTATTTATAGTGGAGAACAAGATCCACTACATTGTATCTACAATGACGTAAATAGGGCTACGATATCGTAGATACGATATCACATCCATTTACATAAAAGGTTTTATCACTCATGATAGTAAATAACTGATATATCAAACATATAAATTTGGTTTTCATTACCCAAACAGAATGGTTGAATATGACAATTTTATTTGGGAATTTATTTCTAGTCATCCAACGAAATGTGAGACGACTATTAGTCGGGGGTGCTCTTAATTTGTAATTTGACAAATCAATAATAAGTATTCTTGCAAAACTAACCATATTTAATTCTACTTGGACCTAGCCAAAAAACTTATCTTATAGTTTAGTGAATTTTTCTTAACTCATTTCAACCATTGTAAAAATATGCTTGTGGACTCTTTGGTAACCTTTGCACTCTTGGTGGATCCTATCTTTCTTAAAGACTACTTATACCATTCCAATCAAGATAGATCAATCATGCTTATCAATGTTCAATGAATTAGCTTTGTTAATCTAGAAGAAGATGAATAATATTGGAATATCATCTAATATTTCAAATAGGAGAAATTTCCAGACATCTTTTCTTATTTTAAAAGAATATTCTTCATAAATATTTCAAGTACGATTGCATTGTTAATCTTTGTATGCTATGTTGTATCTTGGCCTTAGGTGTTCTTCTATGTTGCTTAAGTCATTACAACACTTAAAGGATTTTAAAACAAGTACATGCTAGTGTGTGTGGTGGTCACATGGGATCTTACCCTCTTATAACTTACATCATTTCTCTAGGTTACTAGTAGCCTACTATTTTTAGGGACCCATACATAATCATTAAAATCTATGATATTTGTTAGTTTCATGCTCCTCTCATCTATGTTCCATCTCAAGGGCTTCAGACATCACAAATCATATGGCCTTTCCAAAAATGGGGCTAGACCTTATAGGTTCCATCAATCCAACCTCATCAATTGTTCACCACTTCATCCTAACTACCATAAATATTTTACAAAGTGGTTTGAAGTTATTGCTTTAAAATATTCCACATATAAATACATCTGTTATATCCTTCTAGATCACATGATTGCTTGATTTGATATTCCCGTCCATATCATTACTGATAGTGGATTGTAGCTCGAAAATAAAGAAATTGTCAAATTCTTATCAAAATTTTACAATGGCCATATTTTTTTTTAACATTTTTACTTGTTCTCCGAGGTCAAGTTGTTAAGGCTATAAAGAAAATTATTTGAAAATTTGTAATAAGCTCATAAGCCATGAAAAACAACCAAAAATGCATATATTTAAGACCAAAGATCATGATATAGTCATTGGTCCAAGTCTTCATATTAATAGTTAGAAGTCTTGAAGTCATAACCCATGGCATATTGGTTAGGATATATAGTAGTCATGGTGTCTAGCTCTATGTTTGATTTATGTATACACATGAGCTAAGGTGCACAAAATTTATGTTATTTTCATGTACTCTCATAATGTCTTATTCCAAGATGTGAAGTTATGGAAAGAATACTAGGTAAGTGCCTTAAGTGCATGAAGGGTCACAAAAGTAATGGAATCACATACAAGTAATGGAAATTATTAGTTGTTAGTGGTTAGGTGATATTTATGATCCATGTTGAAGTTAGTTGTGCTCATTCATTGAGCACTATATGAGTGACATTTGCTCCATTGATGAGATCATTTCGCTCACTCCTATAAGAGTGAGCTCTAATCTCCATTGTTTGTGTTGAATTGATGAATGTAGAAATTGTGTTAGTTAGAACTAATGTAGCCTTTTTATAATTGTTTTTAATTCAATATGGATTTCACCAAGCTATTGGTTTTCTTTCTGGTTTAATATTCTATTCATATACTAATAATTTTTAGAGCTCCATGAGCTCTTCTGAAATCCCCTCACATTATTGCAATAGATATCATAAGTAGAAGCTCTTTAATGGTAGTCCAATTTGGTTAAGGAATTTTCTTCTAATATGTTTTATTAATGTTCTCTCAATTAGCTTACATTCTCTCAATTAGCTCTCATTCTTTCAATTTTTACTCTCATTCTCTCACATTTTCTCTTAATCTCATAGTTTTCTCAGTTTGAAAGATTAGTGATTTTATTTGAAGAAAAAAATATTATGATGTAAAAAAAAAACCTATAATTATTATTTTGATGTTTGAGAGGTATGGACATACCATCTATTTATGTGTGTAGGGCTATGAAAAATTTACTTCTTCCAAATTTTTCAATTTGAATGTACTTCAAGGATTTTAATATGATTAATGGATTTAGTAAATTTTATAAAGTATTTTATTATTTATGTCACATTCCCATTCCCAAATGATGTTGCTACCTAATGAAGATGTTGTCTCTTCATAATAAGTGTTATTGATATATTAACAAGACTTGAAAGGGTAGTTGTGATTAAGACTTGAAAGGGCATCTTGTAATAACAGACGTGTCTCCTAAGGTAACCTTTGGGGGTTTGACTAAGGCATTTATACTCGGAGTTAGAGGTTGTGCCAACATGGACACAATCAATATAGGCAAGTCATGGCAAGTCAGGTGAAGTGAGGCAGGAAGTGGATTGGCCATCCCTTCTGGTCAGGTTATAGGCCTAACCATGGTGGTAGTGTTGGATTGCCTCTAAGGGATAGATGCCAAAGGAAGAAAACCCCAAGGAACATTCTCAAAGCACAATTTTGATACACTATTCCATATCAATAAAGCATTGTTTTCTTTTACTTTCTACATTTTCCCTATTATTTCCTTTATACATAATGTTGAATATCACATATATTTTGCATTTGGTATATTTTCTTCGTACGCATAATGTCTAATATATCCTATATTTTGATGTTTGCCATGACATCTAGGGATGGGATGTCAAAATTTATCTTTAATCAAAGCCTTTAAAAGAATTCTTAGAATTCCTAAAATGTATTTTTATGATTTTTTGTTAGATTGGATATTGTTGTTGTATATAGATTAAAGTCGAAATTTATCATTTGTAGTTTTTTTTCACTAAACCTTATAACCATGACCTCACCATGACTTATGGCTACCTCATAGTCTAAATTTTTGTAGACCATGACTCATGGTTTACATTTAAAAGAAGAAGATGTTTTAGAAAGCCTTGATTAATTATTTAAGCTTAATCACAATTGGTGATGCACTCATGGTATGTCTCTACAAGCTAATCACAACTTATATTTAGCAACCAAAACTCATTGTGGACATGTCGTTGGCATATTATATTTGTTTTGGCTTAGTTTTAGGATCAAAACTCTTGGAGAAACTCCACAACCTTACCACAATCTAGTCACAACATTTAGTCAAGCACCATGACTTGTGGTCATCTCATGCTATGATAGCATGACCATGTATCAACTCATGGCACCATTTATGATTGCCTTTTCATGATCTAGAGCTCAAATTTCATGGGTAGGATTAGCTCAAAGGTCTTATTTTACTATATATATTTTAAAATTGGATTAGAAATAGAGAATTTGAAGATTGATGATGTTATGGTTAGGACATCAACCTCATTTGATCTAATCTTCTGCTGTGTAAACTTTGATAGTAGTATCAGAATATTTATGATTTTTATAAAGAAGGTAAAACTATTTTAGGAATATATGAAATGTTTTTTAGAAGAGGCTTAAAGATGAGACCATATATTTCATGAAGCATTATTAAAGTTTAAATATACATTTTAGTGAAGTGTGTTGTTTGTGAAAGATATTTTTTAAGTATCAAGTAATGCATATATGTTTAATTTCATGAGACACTTTATCAATATTGGAATCATTAATGAAATATATAATATGCTATTTATTTAAAAGAGACATTGATGTTTGATC
This sequence comes from Gnetum montanum, assembly GCA_015680685.1. NCBI lineage: Eukaryota > Viridiplantae > Streptophyta > Gnetopsida > Gnetales > Gnetaceae > Gnetum > Gnetum montanum. The sequence continues at coordinate 669,277 of MNCI01011084.1, read as the reverse complement.
TAATGAGGCATTTCAGTTTAAAGGAGGAACATATATTTTTTTGAACATTTTTTGAGACTAAAATTGTTGTGGTATTTAAAGTTCTTTAATTTCATTATTTTTGATGTAAGACACAAGTAATGACACTTGTATCACATCCTTTGATGCCCTATGTTTTAGCCCTTGAAATGAATTTCTAGAGGACATATCATCATTTCTCTTAGTTTTGGAATTATCATTCTTGTAAGATTTTTGTAACAAGTGTAATTTGCTATCAATGTAAAAAAAAGCCAAAGGAAAATAGAAAACCCATATGAGGGACTACCCTAAAAGGAAAGGTTATATTAAAAAAGCCATATAATCATTTGCCAAATACGGACTATTAGCATCCTAATGAAGCTCTACCCTAATAGGTACTTGTAATTTGAAAAGACACAAAATCAAAAGTCAATATCCTAAATTTTGGCTTTTTAAATTATAAGTCATATACTCAAATGTTGTAAGAGTTTCAAATTTCTAAATGTTGTGAAAGCCCTAAGTAGCACGTAATGGTCCAAGAGGTCCCAACTTCTCTCATTTTCGCAACCCTACATGGTAAGATGTTATGGCCCAAAAAGGTCTTGATTTTTGTAGCTCATAGATGCATTATGATTTGACCTAAGAGGTAATGTTGTAGCTTAAGTGATAATAATGATTCATGAAAAGGCGTAATGTTGTGTTTTTATTATAACCCAAGATGCATGAATGGCTCAAGAAAAGTTAAGATGAAGAAGCCCATAGATGTTTCAAGATGATAATGTAGTTAAAGATGCCTAAAAGACATAGAAGATGGAACAAAATGGCCAAAGGTCCAAAAGACCCATTATAACTCAAGAAAAACCACATAACTTTATAAAAAAAAATTAAAATTAAAAGGCAAGGAGAAGCAACTAAGAGCCTCGAAAACTATTCAAGCTTAACATTGAAAATTTAAGCCTTACGAAATTAGAAAAAGAAAGAAAATAAGTTTAATAAGCCTCAAGCATTAAAATTACTAAATAATTTTCAGAAATCAAGTTCTTAAGAAGCCTAAAGAATAAGAGACATTAAGTTAAATTTTTCTAGCCTCAAGAAGAATCAATCCAAGAATACTTCAAGCCAAGAATTTTTAGCCTCAAGTCTCAAGAATTCAAAGTTTCAAAAAACTGAAATTTTCTAGTCTTAGCCACAAAAGAAGAAGGTAATGAAGATAATTAAGAAGATATAAGATGAAGACATACCACCAAAGTCAAGAATAAGAGCATTCACTTAAGCAAAATTTTTCCATTGAAGGATGGATTATCAAGTTTTTGAAATAACCAAATTTTATTTTCAACTTTTTCACTTATTCTCCTAGGTCAAGTTATCAAGTATTCAATGCCAAATATTTGAAAATTTTAATAGGCTCATACGCCATAAAAAGTAGCTAAAAAGCATAGGTTTAGGACCACAACTCATGATATAGTCATTGAATCAAGTGGTCATGTTTCTTTTCTAGAAGTCTTGAAGTTATAACCCATGTCATATGGCTTAGGATGTATAGTATCCATTGTGTCTAGTCCTATGTTTGATTTATATATGCAAATATGCTAAGATGCACAAACATTATATTATTTTCATGTACTCTCATAATGTCATCTGACAAGATGTGTCAAGGAGTGTGTTAAGTCACAAAGTAGTTAAGAAGCATAGGTTTAGGACCACAACTCATAATACAATCATTGGTCCAAGTGGTCATGTTTCCTTGTTAGAAGTCTTGAAGTCATAACACATGTCATATTGGTTAGGATGTATAGTATCCATTGTGTCTAGTCCTATGTTTGATTTATATGTGCACATGTGCTAAGATGCATAAACATTAGGTTATTTCATGTACTCTCATAATGCCATGTGGCAAGATGTGACAAGTTGTGGAAAGAGTCCTAGGGAAGTATCTTAATTCACAAAATAATGATTGAAAAAGTGTTGGAGCCACATAGGAGTAATTGAAATTATTAGTTATTAGTGGTTGAGTGGTTTTATGATCCATGTTAAAGTTAGTTATGCTTATCCATGGAGCACATTGTAAGTGGAATTTTCTCCCATTGATGAGGCCATTGCTCTTTCTCTTATAAGAGTGAGCTCTCATCTCCATTTTTTGTGTGAAGTAATGAAAATAGAAATTATGTTATCTATAAATAATGTAGCATTTTTGTAAGGGTGTGTAATTCAATATAGGTTTTACCACGCTAATTGTTTTGCTTTCTTGCTCAATATTCTATATGCATGTTTCTAATTTTTAAAGCTTCATGAGCTCTTCTCAAGCCTTCTCTTATTCTTCCACTATATCTCAAAAGTAGAAGCTCAAGGACGTTGCTCTCAATATTTACTCTCATTCTCTCAATTTGCTTGCATTCTCTCAAGTAGCTCTCATTCTCTCATGTTTGCTTCCAATCTTACAATGTTTTCTCAGCTTGAATGATCAATTATTTTGTTTGAAGAAAATAATATTATGATATAAAATGCAATTCTATATTGATTATTTTGACATTTTAGAAGTCTAAAAAATCCATCTATTTATGCATGCAGGGCTATGCAAAGTTTGCTTCCTTCAAATTTCTCAATTTGAATGTACTTCAAGGGTTTCAACATGATTGATGGATTTAGTAGATATGATAAAGTTTTTTATTCTTAAGAAATAATAAAAGCCTCTAAAAATGCATAGAAGGCCTAAATGTATTTTAAAGATTGTTTGTTATATTGGATTTTTTTGTTGTCCCTAGATTGAAGTTAAAATTTATCATTTACACCAGTTTCCACTAAACTTATAGAACAACAACCTTACCACAACTCATGGTGAGCATATTCTAGAAAACTAAGTAAAACACAATTCATGGTTATCTCATGGGCTGATATTTTATAGACCATAAATTGTAGTTCATTCATGGTATACATTTAAAAGAGAAGATGCCCCAAGAGACATCAATTTATTGTTTAAGCTTAACTACAACTAGTGGTGCACTCATTTTCTACCTTCAAGACTTGATCACAACTCGTATTCAACAACCACGGCTCTTGGTTGGCATATCATATTTCTTTTAACTTATTTATAGGACCATGACCAATGGTCAATCAACATGACTCATGATCAACCCCTGATGTAATACCACAATTAAGTCTCACCTTGTGATGCTATTCATGATGGCATTTTCAAAGAATTTAGAGCTCAAATTTCAAGAATAGACGTACCTCAAATATTTTATTCAACTACATAAATTTAAAAATCAAAATAGAGATAGAGAATTTAAAGATCGATAATGTTATTGTTAGGTCATTAACCTTCTTTGATCCAATCTTTCTTTGCACCAACTCCTACAAGTTTGTGATCCTCTGAGTGATGATTCTAATATCAAATTATCTAGTTATTTTCATCTTTCTATTATTCCTTGTCTAATGGTTAAGCTTAGTATACTAATAAATCCATAATTTATTTACTTAAAATCATGATTGACTAATCCTAGAGAAATTAGCACATTTATTTATCTCATGTTCTTTGGGTCTACTATACCACTTTTTGCACTATTGGAGCAAGTTCACTCCACTAATTAATCATCTTCACATACCAAATCTAGATATTATGTAAAGATAAAATTTTTTTCTAGAAAATAAGAAAAATAACTATCTTTAATTTTATTTATTAGAAGATTAGAACAAGGCTCTCAAAACCCACAAACATCCAAAACTTGTTACACTCGCACAATATTGCAGTGCATTAAGTTATACAACCATACACTGGCTATTCTTAATGCAAGATACAACCAATATAGAATCTCTCCCATAACTTGAGATTGAGATCTTAACTCAAACGTAAGATACAAGTGAATAGAACACAAAGAACAATACCTCACAAGTTGATCTTGGATTTGTAATCACTAATTGCATTTACTCAATGTGCTTATCTACTCTCTTTTATTCAAATATTCACTCTTAAAAGCTCTCTTACTCATGGTCTACAACAATGGTAAATACAATAATATTTATGTCAAACTAGAAGATAAGAAACCTAGAAACCTTTCCTTAACTCCATTTGAGGCTCTTCAGATGTTTCCTAAGTCTTCTAACCTTCTCCCTAATTGTTTCCATCCTTTTCCATCACATTCCAACTATTTTCAAAATTGGGATAGGAATTTTTAAAAGTTTCCTTGGCCATATAGGTTGTCTTTGGTTACTAGAAGATGTCTCTTATTAAAACTAGCTTTTATAGAAGATTTCTTATGTTCTGGGAAGACACCTCCCTTTGAGACAAGACATATCCTCTTGGTAGTAGACGTCTTGGACAAGATGTCTTCTCATGATAGGAGATATGTTGAGCAAGACATCTTCTTCAAGAAGACTGAAAATTTAGCAAAATGCCTCCTCTACATCCAAAGAATCTTCTATTGGCTTCCTATCTCTACCAAGACATATTCTAGCCTCCAAGACATCTTCTCCAACCGTTAAACCTACAAACACAAATGTAGGAAAGGAAAAAATGGAATTGGAAGAGGTATCCCTACACCAACTCTACCACCCTTCAAAAAGTGAGCTCAAGTGAATAACGGAGTAGGCGTTGAATTGATCCCCCACTTATGAAATTTGGTCTCATGGACTCATACAACATCATCAGCAAATTGATCCTTCCAATGGATTAAATATTCATGCCTCTTGACTTCCTAAGTGATAGAAGCTTTTCTCCACTTGAGTACCATTGCCTTCCTCTCCATTAAAGGCTTGGATTGATCAATAGCCCTCTTCAACTCATTGATGCTACCTTGTGAGGTCTTCTCATTAGTTGGACCATAATAGTGCACAAGTTCTAAAATATTAAATACAAAAGACATACCAACATCATTTGATAAATTAATCTCAAAAGAAATATCATTAATTTTAGACTTGGTTTTAAAAGGTCCCATCTTCTTGACTTTCAATTTGGAGAATTTAACACCTTTCAACTAGTTATTCAAATGCATCAAAACCAAGTCATGAATAGTAAAATTAGGCTTCTATTTATTCTCATTCCTCTTGAGGACTCTCTCTTTAGCCTTCTTCTTAAGATTGGATTTTACTTATGCATGGAAATCCCTAATCTCTTACACAAAATTAGCACTAAGGTGAGCTTTACTATCAAAGCTCTTCAAAGTGTCCACCATATTTGGATAAAATCCATAGTTCACCTCAAATTTTCTTTTACCAATAGTAACATGAAAAGTATTATTGTACTAAAACTTAGCATGACACAACAAATTTTCCCACCTGTTTGATTATGCATCACATAAATATCTTAATATGTTTAACAAGGATTTATTTGCCACCTCCATTTGGCCATCAGACTATAGATGATATGCACTATAAAAATTCAAATTTATCCCTAGAATTTTCCAAAGGGACTTCCAAAAGTGAGTTGTGAACTTGGAGTCTCTATCATTAACAATATTCAAAGGAATACCATGCAACTTCACAACATGCTAGAAAAAAAAATTGGAATTGAGAAGAATCACTCACCTTCTTGCATGAAATAAAATGTGCCATCTTGGAGAACTTATCTACAACAACAAAAATTACATCATTCTCACTCTTGGTCTTTGAAATACCACTTATAAAATCCATGGATATACTTTCCCATGGACCTTTGGGAATTGAGAAAGGCATATAGTGTCCATTCATACCTTTACCTCCTTTGAGATCTTGACATTTCAAGCACTCCTTTACAAATTTTGAAACTTATTTTTCCATACTAGGCCAAAAATAGTGCCTACCCAAAATTGTCAATGTTTTATCCTTTCTCATGTGATTGCCATGCCACTACAATGCTTTTCAAACAAATTCATTTTTTTATCATAATTAGGAAATGTAACTTTGCATTGTTAAATAGCAGTTCATCTTAAATATCATAGTTCCTCAACTAGTCTATCCTACTCATTAATGACTCTTTAAGGATCCTCCAAACCTACCCAAAATTATCATCATGCTCATAAAAAGAAGCAAAATCACTGATACCTTCCACATGAGGTATGTTGAAATTAACAACATGCATACTAGATAATGCATCAGCCACCACATTGGATTTTCCACTTTTATGCTTTAACACAAATTTGAACTCTTGTAACTATGCAATCCACTTCATGTTCTTTGGACTCAACTACTTTTGTGAGTTTATAAATTGAAGTGCTTTGTGGTCCATCATCAAAGTGAACTTTTTAGGCTATAAGTAATGCTTCCAATTCTTAATTGCTTAAATAGTAGTGTAAAACTACTTCTCATATACACTATTTTTTCCTTAACTAGTTCACCTTTTTTAGGCATACCTTGTGAAAGTACCCCACCAATGGTAAGTCCACTTGGATCCACCTCCAGCTAAACAAGCTTCTAAAAATCTAGAATTGCAAGCACCAATTCACTGGTCATCTTTGCTTTCAATAAGTCAAAGCTCCCTTAGATTGCATTATCCCACATAAATTCTTTATTTTTCTTCAACAAAGAAAGCATAGGTCATAAAATACCACTAAAAGTTTTTATGAACCATCTATAAAAACATGCTAAACTAAGGAGTGATCTTACCTCCCCAACATTCTAATGAGTTGGCCAATCCCTAATCATTATTACCTTGTTAGCTTTCATTTGAATTTGCTTTTTAGAAACCACATGTCCCAAATATGTGATTTCCCTCTTAAAGAAATGACTTTTCTTTGTATTGATCACTAGTTGTGCCTCCAAATTAAGATACACCCTTCTCAAGTGATCCAAGTGCTCTCCCTCATTAGAGCTATACACCAAAATATCATTAAAAAAATACAACACTTACCAATTAAGTCCTTCAATACATCATGAATCAACCTCATGAATGTAATAGGTGTGTTCGTGAACCTGAATGGCATAACCAACCACTCAAACAATTCATTTGGTGTCTTGAGCTAATTCTGATTTGATGGTATTCATTCTTCAAATAAATTTTGCTAAAAATCTCTGCATAGGTAAGGACATCAAGGATACGATCCATCCTTGAAATAAGAAACATGTACCTTACTGTTATCCTCTTCGCTAGCCTAGAATTAATTTACATTCTCCATTCATTATTGTCCTTTTTTGGCACAAGCACTGCTAAAATTATACAAGGTAAAATGGATTTCTTCATGAAGCCACTTGCATCTCTACTTACCTTTGCAATTTAGTCCTATGTTTTTTCCATTTGGTAAGCTCTCTCATTTGGAATGTTAGCACCTAGAATGAAATCAATCTAATTTTGTACATTTCTCATCATTTTTAATTCATCTAATTTCCCCTTAAGCACATTGTGAAATTTCTCCTTCAAGCCTAGCACACCTATAGTAAGTTCAACCTGCACATCATCATGGTTAGTAGCAATTGTTGTCATAACAACTAATGAGTCATCATAGGTGGTTTGCATCGACAAGATGTCATTGATGCAATCTCGTTGATGGGATCTTGTCGATGTAGGGTTTGACATGTTGACGTGTACTCATTAATGTGGCACCCTATCTTTGCCTATAAATGTGTGTGTACTCATTGCATTTATAGCAATCTTTTCATAGTTGTAACAAAGCTCTTGTAGTGTTTCCCTCTAAAAGTTAGAGTATTTTCTAAGTGCCTATAGTAGGAGTCAAAGAAGTGTATAGATGTTTATTCAAGCATTAATGTACCTAAGCACCTCAATGTGAATGGAAATAAAGACAAGCTTTTCTAATAAAACCTCCTAGCACTTGGAATAGATTAATGTTTTCTTTATGCATTTAATATTCATGCAGTCTACTTTAATGTTTCTAAGTAATTAATGAATATTGATTAAATAGCAAACATAAGTATGAACACTTTAAGCATATGTTTAACACTTGGTAATCCTAGTAACACTTAACGCTTGGTAACCCAGTGGCACTATAATGTGTTTAGGATGTGTATGAAAAGTGGAAATAGATTATTATGTTAGGATTAGTTAAATATTACCTAGTTATTAAATTAATTAAGAATTAAATTACTTTATTCTTATTCTTAGGAAACTTAGTTCATAAAAGATAAAATGATAAAAATCATATGCCTTAGTTACACTTAACCATAAGCTTGCACTTCACATGTGGAACTAAGAAGACAATGATCTCAACAATTAGATTCACCTCCTAGAAACTAGTGTACTTAGAGAGCTAAATTCTATGGAATTTGATCAGATCACTAAGTGAACACCAATGATTCATATGATAGGATGTAGTGTATACTCGTTGCTCATCATTGGCGTTGTTTCTGGGAAATTTAGTTAGCTATGTGGGCTATCTAGAACTTAGTGAGATTTATTCAAAATCATTATGAAAAACCTTAAAGTTAGAATTATTCAAAATAATAATAATAGTTGTAAAAGAACATTGATATTTTCTTTTAATCTAAAATGTCTTCTTCTCATAGGAATGATTCTTTGTAGAGGTTTGAGCATACATCCAATTAGCAAAGGTATGAATGATCAAATCCACTAGTGCACCAACAATGCAAAGTGGTATATACTCATCCAAATGAATATGTGTCAAACTTCACCTTCATCCTACATTAGGATGAACAGTTGTGATGGAGGAACATGGAGGGCAACATTGTGTTGGTGCCCAATCGATTAGTTCTTGTGATGCTACACCAAACTTTTATAAGGTTGGGCATCTAGGGGTTCAATGCTGAATACATTGTGCAAGATCATGGCTATTGGGATTACCATTTCACTTAGGCACAATGCAAAAGAGATTAGCAATAGGAGAGGTGCTATGAAGCTTCAAAGGAGAAATGGTTCAATAACCCCTTATTCTTGTTGGGCCAATAAGAAAATGAGGATCCCTTCTCTGGTGGTTTTTAATTCACTAACTCTCCTTCCCTTGGTTTTGATGAAAGAAGCTTGAACTAGAATTTACAGTCCACTATAAAAAATCCTAGTTTAACTAAGAACGGATCTCATGATCATGGGGGATCCAAAGCTAGGAGTCATGGCAAGGATGAGGACAAGCATCACAATGATGATTGTGACCATGACTATAGAAGAGGGGGTGGTAGGCACCGTGATGATGCTAGTTCTTTTTCATCTTTACCTTCGTCATCCTCTTCTTCCTTCTCTAGCTTTGACCAAAGCTACAGAGGATGTAACTATGACAAAGGAAACAGATAGAATAGAGATGATCATAGGGCCCACTAGACTAGTCAAGACCAAGGGTGTGGGTAATCAACGAAGGCCCACCATCATGAAAGAAGGGGAAGCAAAGGACATCATGGGAATAATGGCCATTACAGAGGCTATGACCATGATGAGCCTTTACTTGCAACTAAAAATATGCTAAACATTGCAGAGGCAATGAGAATTCCAACAAGGCATGTGAAAGATAGCAAAATCAAATGATTGGATATGAATAATATCCCAAAGTTTAAAGAGGGATACAGCTTAGATCCACAAAATAATCTTCAAGCCTTTCATGATGCTTATGCCTTACAAAATGTGGAGAACAAATGGAAAAAATTAATGATGTTCCCAAGGACACTCATCAAAGAAGTTGAAAATTAGTACCAGCCCTTGGAGTCGAAATCAATTTGTAGATGGAGTATGATGCCTAAGCTCTTCAACAACAAGTATTAAATGTACTCTTGAGTGTTCAACTCAAGAAAGTAGATCCAAGGTTGTAAAAAAGGAACACATGAACCCTTGGATGCAGCCATGGAAAGGAACTATTCCCTTTTGCACCAATGTCCTAGCCATGGTTATTTTCAAAGGGGGTAGCTCTGCCATATCATAAATAGGCTCCACACAAAAACATGGAGAACTCTTGGGATCTATCCCTAAGGGAGACTTTTAGAACTAAGAACCCATCAGATTAAAAGGTTGATAGAGTAGGTTGCCGAAGAAGAAGGAGAGTTGAGAAAAAGAAAAAGTGTAGAGGTCAGGAGGTCAGGTTTTGTGACAATGAGAAGGAGGCACCACTTGATGAGGTGGTGAAACTAAAGACCTTGTTGATTCATAAGCTTATTTTTTGAAATTTCAACCAAGGTAGATGAAATGTAGAAATATTTAGATGAAAAGTTCCAAACTACTTTGAAAATAGCAAAGGAATCTAAAGAGCAAAGTAGTGATCGTGATCACAGGGAAAGGAAGGAAGTTGAACATGCCCAAAAAATGGGTAAGGCCAAGGATACTATAGTAGAGGATGTTCTAGAGTCTAAAATAGATGATGATGGTGGATGTGACATATGCCAATATGAACATCCTAAGAGATGTTTTTCCATTGTGTCACACTTGTAGGAATCTGGGGTGTATGCTCTAAATCCTAGATTGGCAAGAAGGTAAGCACCTAGAAGGTTGTATTATCCTAAAGGCAACCCCAAGCAATTCTACCAATAATAATCCTATTATTCAAGTGAAGATTCACCACAACCTTATGAGTAGTACCATCAGTGGCAAGATCCACAGTTGTGGGGGATGTCACCACCAGGGCAATAGTATGCTTACTAGCAACTTGATCCATATGGCTACTATGTTCAATAGCCCACTTCTTTGAGTGACTCTTCTAGTCATGTTTTATTTCAACATCACTACTGCCCTCTTGAGTACTAGAAATCCCAATATTTAAGAGGGGAATTCCCATTTCCTCACTACCCTCATCCATCCACACATGTCCCTCCAACCTCAACTCAATTACCACTTTCTTCATCAATGTAGAGAAAAATTCTAGCTTAGCTACAACAAAGTACCGTTTCTAGGGTTGTTAACTTATAATTGGCTCCTCAACTAAGTGGTTTGAAAACCAAACTTTGAAAAAGATCATTCTTCTGAACCAATAGTCCTATAAAGCCCTCATAGACTTACATAGCTAATAATCCTACTTCTCCCTCATCCTTTGCATACACATCATTCAAGTCCCCTTCAAACCAAATGCCTCCCAAAGTGCATACTGTCATGTTAACCCATGCAGTAACTAATTGGATTAAGGTTGGCCAGTTTCCTAGGAAGAGATCTAATCCTAGGAGTCCCCTTATTTACCTACAAATTGCTAAGAATGAGCCTTGAAAGGCTCTTGTAGATTCAAATCTGGTGTAAATTTGATTTCTCATAAAATGTATAAAGCCTAAAACCTGCCTCCACTCAAGTTGAGCAACATTCTTCTTGAGTTGGTAGATAACTCCATCACCATTCCCTTAGGACTGATGAAGGATATTATAACCACCATTTGTGGATGGTCCTATCCTATTAACTTCCTAGTGATCTATGTTGATAATTGCAAGGAAGACTTCCCAATCATCATGGGAAGGGATTTGTTGAGCACCATTGATGCATAGTTGGGAATCAGAGACCTCTCCTTTGGATATTTCCAAGGAAAATGCATTCTAAAAAATATTGAAGAAGAGAGTTCCATGGATCACCTCTAGTGATATAGGATGTAACTGTGTGAAGAAACTATGGTCCATAAAAAATACATCCATCATAGCATGTACATAGTGAGATGCATATATGCAGTAGCCACAAAATAGGAGGGCACCAAGTGACTGACAACTAATCCTAATAGTAGCTCAACAATTTGCATGGAACTAGTTGAGAGCCTAACGAGTGCCTATGTTAAAGGCATGGATGAATTGGAGCAAGTTCATCACCAACTCTCTGATGATGAACCTGATGAAACCAATTAGAAAGAGCTATAAATCCTTGAAAGTTTCAAACATGAGCCCTTAGAGTTGAAAACTCTACCTGCGAACATGGAATATGCTTTTCTAAAAAATGGCAAGCTGATGATAATCAATGCCAACCTTGCTCTTGAAAAAAAAGAAAATTTATTGAAGGTGGTCAAAAAATGGCCAATAGCAACAACAATTGAATCCTAAAGTAAAGTAGATCATCAAGAAGAAGATCGAACAACTCCTCAAGGTAGGGTTCATCTATCCTGTTGCATATAGCCAAAGAAAGGTGGCAAGTGAAGGGTTTTTATTGACTTTAGGATGTTGAACATTGTGATGTACAAATACCATTGTCCATTGTCATTTATGGACCAAGTTTTGGACACCATATCTAGGCATTGCTACTATAGCTTTCTGATGGGTATAGTGGCTATAACCAAATCTAGATTACACTTGAGGATCATGCCAAAACCACATTCACAAGTCCCTGGGGAATTTTGCATATAGAAAGATGCCTTGGGCCTATGCAATGTTCTTATAACCTTTCAATGCCTAGTCTTGAGCATCTTTCAACAATAGATTGGTAGCAGGGTGGAAGTCTTCATGGATGACTTCTCCACCTATGGTGATACATTTGAGCAAGCCCTAGATCACTTTGAGCAAGTACTAAAAAGGTGTATGGAGTTCAACCTTTGGCTCAATTAGCAAAAGATCCAACTAATGGTCTAGAAGGGCATTGGCTTAGGGGACAAAATATCATAAGCAAGGATTGAGGTGGACCCTGAGAAAGTAAGGATCATCCAAGGAATTACCTGCCAATTGAAAACTATCAAAGATGTTTGATCATTCCTTGGTCATACCAGCTATTACCAATGATTCATAGAGAATTTTCTAAGATTGCTAAATTGTTGGTGGAGCTGACAAAGAAATATGCTTCATTCTTCTAGACCAAGGAATGCAAGAATGCATTCTAGAAACTTAAGTAGAAGCTTGTAAAAACTCCAATTCTATGAGCACCTAATTAGTCTAGACTATTTACATTATGACAGATGCATCAAATCATGCCTTGGGAGCTATGCTAATACAATTGGATGATTAGAAACATCCTTACTACATCCACTACATGAGCCAAAGCATTGTGGGTGCATAGCTGAACTACACCATATTAGAGAAAGAATTGATGGTGATGATGTATGCCTTGGAGAAATTTAGGCATTATGTGCTTGAGTATAAGTTTTTTGTGCATGTAGACCACAATGAAATCCACTTCCTCATGAAAAAACCAACAATGAATTCCCATATCATATGGTTGTTGACAATCTTATAGGAATTCAATCTTACAATGGTAGATTAGAAGGGAACTGAGAATGTGGTTTCTGACCAGTTGTCTTGATTGAGATGGGAAAAAAAAGAGGAGGAGAGCCCACTTTTTGATTAATTTCTTTATGAACTCTTTATTAGTGCTATAAATGAATAAATGCCCAATGAACCTAACTAATATGATGGCATCCTCACCTACCTTCTAACTTAGGAAATGCCACAAGAGCTTGATAGTAAAAAGAAACAACAGTCTCTTCATCAGGCCAAATGCTTCATGGAGATCAACAAGCATCTTTATAAGGTGCATGCTAATAGCTTGGTTCATTTATATGTTCTTGATATTGATCAATTATGCATTCTCCAAGATGCTCATGAGGGTCCTTGTGGGGGCCACTATGCTGGAAGACACATGATCATTAAGATCCTTATGGTAGGGTATTATTGGACAACAATCTTCAAGGACACTTACCAATTTGTCTACTCTTGTGAATGCTGGCAACATGATGATGTGATGACTACTCATATGGAGGATCCTCAGTAGTGCATCCAACCACTAGAACCCTTTGACATCTAGGGAATTAACTTCATGGGTCCCATCATACCCATTTTAAATGGAAAGGTGTACATTATATTCATTGTACAAAATGGATAGAAGTAGTAGCAATCACTGACTATACATCTTCTACAATTGCTTGATTTGTATAAAAATATGTTGTAAACAAGTCTGGGGTGCCATTTGTATTGATTTCGAACAATTGCACTCATTTGATAGGCATCACCTTTAGAAAGCTCATGCAATACTTGGGGGTAGAACATAAATTAACAACACGTTACCATCCCCAAGCCAATGGTCAAGTTGAGGTTACAAATAGGGAGATCACTAAGATCTTAACTAGAATAATTAGTAAATTTAAGAGAGACTAGAGCACGAAACTTAATGATGCCCTTTGGGCCTATCGCTCAACATGGAAGCTCCCTATAGGCTATTCTCTCTATGAGTTGGTGTACAAAAAATTCCCAACTCTTTCTATTCAATCTGAGCTCTATAAACTTGCAATAGCTTGTGATCTTGACCTTGACCTTAGTCTAGCATAGAAATAGAGATTGATCAACCTTAATGTGCTAGATGAGAATCAGTTGATGGCCCTATTCAACAAGCAATCCCATGACCTCAAATTTCAACCGAGAGATAAGGTCCTTTACTAGAACCCTACACATGTGCCATAATGAACTAAGTTCCAAACATTGTGGGAAGGGCCTTATATCATTTATGAAACCTTTTCTTCTAAGGTCATGTTGATTTACAAACCTGAAAGCCTAAACAAAAATTGCTTGTCAACATACAAAAAGTAAAATCATTTCATAAGCCCAAAAAAGCCAATGACCACAACACCTCATCAGATGAATAAGCACACTCAATATTTTGAATCTTATCCTTCCAACTCAATTAGTAGATGGGGTGGTCACCCATGCTGATCATCTAAAGTAGCTCCTTAGTTTTTACACTTTTTTGTTTTACACTTTTATCATTTTTCACATTTTTTATTTTACATTGTCTTTAATATGTTTTATCTTTCTTGAATATTTTATAATTTCTTTTATATTTTATGTTATTTTGGTTTGGTTTTTTGTATGTTTTCCTATGATTGTTTTTTTTTCCTTTATTTCCAACAAGACATAGTGTTGCTATAGCTACTATTGATGGCAGTTTGTACTTAATGTTTTTGATTGCTAATGTCTGGATTCTCTTTTTGAATTTTGGTATTAATAACTAAGACATGGTTTCTTTCTCATGGAACAGGCAATGAGTCCACATCATCCGCTCATCCACAAAACTCTATGGTGTTCCTTGTTTTGGAAATATGAGGTCCCTTCCTTAATAAGAACTTTAATGAACTTGTGACCTTGGTAGTTTCCAAACTTGGGAAGGATTAAATGGATTGCCAAGGGTGTGAATTCAAGGGGATTTTATGCTCTTTATAATTTTCTACCATCTTGAGTGCATGAGTGTTTTCATGGATCTTTTACCATTCCACTATTAACCAATAACATGAAGTCAAAGTCTTTGCATCATGTGGTTTCCATCCAAAAATCCATAAAAACATAAAATTCAAAAAAAAAAATGATGGGAATTCAAAGCACACCCCTTAGACAAAATAATGGGCTATGAGCATTGGTTATGGGACTAGAAAGATATGTTACCCATGGCTGAAGGTCACCTCTAACTAAGGACCTTTCTCACTTCCTACTTCTCTTTTCTTCTCTTTTAGGAATGGTGATTAATCTGTGGAAGCATTCTTGCATCTTGAGAAAGTGGACTAGTGTTAGAGTATTGATGTGAAGTCAATGGAAGAGGTTAATTTTGATCTAGACTAAGGATGAACTTTATCGGCTCATCTAATCATAAAATTTGTAAGGGACTTCATCTGACCATGATCCGAAACTTCATTCACCAATGCTCTCCATCATTCACCTCACTATCAATTTTCCATGTCTTGTTTAATGTCTTATTTTGACATGTCAAAATTCATAGGCAGATTTTCCCCAGATTAGGTCCTTAACTTTCCATAATCATTAAACAACTATGGGATCCATGAACTCCTTGGTGTCAGGATATGCAAGGGCAAAAAGGACATGAGCCTACTATGGGGAGGATCCACTTGCATTTCTCTTACTTGGGTGAGTTAAGTTTCCTATCCTTAGATATTTTCACAATCGAATCCTTTCACATTCCCCATCTGGTGCATCTATCTATGTGCTCCTTAGAGGCACTTCTCCTTAAAATTCATTCTCTAATAAAAAACTGTTGTTTGTGCATATTTGAGCTCTCCTCCACTATTTCATCATGTTCACAGCTTTTTTGGCTCTTTAAGTACCCCAAATTCATGCTCTCTCTCTATTTTTCATATTTTTCAAAGTGAAAAATTTTTCTCTATAGTCTCCATGAATGGGACATCATCAACGGAGTAGATGTGTAGATGAGACCCTGTTGATGTAGCATAAAAACTCTATAAATACATGGCCCCACTTCACATTTTTTCACATTTATGCTCAAATGAAGGGGGAGTTTTTAATTTTTTTAGAAATTAGAACCTTCCAAGAGCCATAACTTTCAAACTTTTTGTCTGATTAACCCCATTCTTTCGTCTTGTAACTACCAGAGGTAAGCTCTTCGTCATGGGGGGCACAAACCTTAGGTTTTTCATGAAAAATTTTTCAAAATTTTTGTAACTTCCACAAAGGTTTAACTAATAAAAAAATACTAAAGACATCAATTTATGAAAGTTAAACTCTTTCAACAAACTCCAATAACCTTATAAGTGAAATAACTTTAATATGATATTAAAATAATCAATCTACCATGGTCATAACTTAGTCAAAGTGTAATTGCCAATGAGATAAGGTACCTAAATGATATAAGTTACACATTGCATGCTATTCCTTGGTTATATTATGACCATAAATGACACGTAAGAGAAAGTATGCACAGGAGGAGAAACATCCCAATCAAGAGATAAATAGCCAAGAATTGGAAGGGGCCAAGAATAGCCTTAGGAACAAGCAGTAGAAACCCATGCAACAAGACCTCTTTGGGAGCCCAAAGTGGAATCTATCAGATAGATTTTCAAAGAAGCAGCTACGATAGAACAATCATACTAAGATAAGGAACCAAGGCCAAAACCAAATCTTGAGGTCACCCTAATAGATGCCTACCTTAAATAAATTACATCTAAGGAGGTTCAGAAATTTGTACTTTAAGAGCTGAAATTTGGACATTTCTTAGAGTTTTCTCCTCTAGAAGTTAAGACTCAACTGTAAAACTCTCCCATTTGGCCCATCATCACTTCTAGTAGGGATTGGCACATGGGAGAGACATACCTTTCCTAGAAAAATAGGTAGGTCAGTTCCATAGTCAAAATCAAGGCATATCTATGTTCTACTTAGTGAAAGTAATCATTGAGGTTCTTAGATTACCTGAAACTAGGACCACTCTTGTAGAAATTCCAATAGAGGTAGATCTAAATGTCAAGAAAGAACAGATGCAATGATTCTACTAAGTGGACTACAAGGAGTGTGATGTGCTTAGCACAGTCAAACGTGCATACTTCAAAATTGTGGCCTTTTACCTTAATCCAATGGTGAAACACAACAAAATCATAGCTTTCTTTGCTCGTGCATGTGCCACTTTAAGTAGTAGATTCTCTATTAACCTTGAATAGTTGATCTATCTTGAGATAGAGAAGCACTTCAAGAAGAAAAAATATGGAAGAAAGGGACTTCCCTTTCCATTCCTCATCAAAAAATTGTGCAAGAGCAGAGGCTTAGTTCACTACATAAATGACATCATTTGATGCGCTCCAACTACCTATTAGGTAGAAATGATGAAGGACAAGGTTTTTGCAAAAGTAATCTAGGAAGAGAAGTAGTAACCACTACCTCTACCACCCACTCATGAGACAACACCAGAGACCCATGCTACCATTAAATGCATACATGAAATTTGAAAGTATCTCTTGAAATAGTAGCAATAGCAAGTAGAAATGAGTGGTGGTGACCCATTTGTATACGGAGCAGCCATGAGACACCTCAATGAAGTGTCCCAAATCATAAACCAGATGGAGGATGGAATGTTAATTTGCTTAGCCTAATGAATACAGGTGCCCACAAGGTCAAATACAAGCTCCTAAGAGGTAACAATGTCCCACTCGTAGCAGTAGTAATTCTTAAACATCTTTGGAAATGTAGCTGCCTTTTCAGTGCATTTGGAGGAGGGTAAGGGGGCAACTATCATGGTGATGCAACACCATGGGTAGGAGACAACAACTGAAATGGTTGTTGATAGAGTGGCTAAAGCACTCAATGCACCAACATTGTCTATACCATACATTTCTACACTTAGAGATGTGTAGACGTCTATAGGAATTATGAGTGGTAGATTGATCATAGCACGACATGAGTAATTACTAGATCGGTCGAAATCGAGCAACCAATTTCAAATGTCTTCAACCTTCTAAATACCATCACTATAATTCAGTTGAAGCTACTCTAGGCAAGGAACAAATGCATCATCATGAAGGAGCAACTTGAAATAGCCTAAGCTTAGAACCAACTCTTGTTTATGAAAGTTGTTGAACTAAGAGCTTGCCTCACTGATTGTGCACTACTCAACTAAGCAATCACATAGGATGAAGTTTCCAATAGCTTCAGGCCAAACTCAAAGAGGCTAAGTACACTAAGGAGTTGGTAGTCTTTGACCAGTACTTGGCTAATATCCTAACATACAACACCTAAAAGGACTTGATCCAAACTCATCAGGAGAATGAGGCCTTGATTGTAGAAAATCATCATCTACAAAATGTTGATGCACAGAAATAAAAAATGTCCAAATTTGTCCATCAACATCAAGAATATCTTGCCAAGGTAAACACTAACTTAAGAAGATTAGTAGTAGAGAATAGAAACCTCTTGATGGAGGAAGTCCATGCCTTGTGCCAAAAATCTGCAATCAAGATTGTTGCTTGGAAAAATGAGGCCCTTAAGTTCGAAAGAGTGAAAAATCATTACAAGAACCAGGTGGGATTGTAGAAGGAAATCAATGAAAAGCACATCTAATTGGCAAAGGCAAAAGCAAATGAGGCCCTCTAGTAGCTCCAACAAGAAGGCAATGTTTGCCAACCTAACTTTGACAGGCTAAATGCATACAACAAGGTTGAAATCCACATGAAGGAGCTATAAATTAAGGAAATTATGGAATACATGAAGCTTGCCAACATTTGATATGCAAACCTTGCAATGTTGATTGCTAGAAGACCATAGTCAAAATCGAAGATACAAGTGACTAGCTCATATTTGCTATACTAGGTAGAGTTCAAACATCATAAAGAAACCAAGTAGAAGCTTGAGGTTGTAAATGCTGAACTCAAGGTTCTCAAGGAGTGATTTAGAAATAAGAGATTAATAGCTAAGAACCTATCCAAGAGAATGAACAACTACCAAGAGCTGCAGAATGTACTTAAGACTTTTGACATCAAATGTAAATAGTTTGTTGCCTGGTTTGTTGGATGTCTCCCATCTTTCGCCAAAAGAGTAGGACAACCATAATAACTAGCTTAACAACTGCATGAGCCCAAAGTAGGAGAAGGTCCATCAAAACCTCAAGAGCCTACACTACTTGAGACTATTTGATTTTCTTCATTGTCTTTTAGCCTTTTGAGGAGTTGTATTTTTCATTGTGGTCATGGTGTTTAAGTTTGTTGTTCAAAACACCAATTTTTGTAATGGTTGTAAATCATACACTTGGGAACTTAGTTTTTATTGTGTTTGTTTTATGTCTTTATAGCATGTCAATAATCCCATGCCTTCACAAAAGTTTGTAAAGAACTCAAAGAAGAGTTTTCATTTAGTCATGGGGGTATGATGAGTTTTCATAGGTGGGCCACGTTGACAAAATGTCATTGACAGGATATTGTCAATGTGATCTTGTCAACATAGGATTTGACACATTAATGTATACCCATTGACATTGCATCCTGTCTCTACCTATAAATGTATGCATACTTGCTAAATTTTTGGTAATCTTTTCATAGTTGTAGCAAAGCTTTTGTAGTTTTTCCCTTTGAAAGTTAGAATATTTTCTAAGTGCCTATAGTAGGAGTTAAAGAAGTGTATAGATCTTTATTTGAGCACTGATATACTTGAGCACCTTAGTGTGAATGGTAATAAATACAAGATTTTTTAATAAAACCTTAAAGCACTTGGAATATATTGATGTTTTCTTTATGCATTTAATATTCATGCAATCTACTTTAAGGTTTCTAAGTAATTAATGAAAATTGATTAAATAGCAAACATAAGTACAACCACTTCGAGCATATGTTTGATGCTTGGTAATTCCAATAGTGCTTAATGCTTGGTAACCCAATGATGCTATAATGTGTTTAGGATACGTACAAAAAGTGGGAACATATGCTTATGTTAGGATTAGTTAAATATTAGCTAGTTATTAGATTAATTAAAAATTCAATTACTTTATTCTTATTCTTAGGAAACTTAATTCATAAAAGATAAAATGATAAAAATCATATGCCTTAGTTACACATAATCATATACTTGCACTTCCCAAGTGGAATTGAGAAGACAACAATAGCATCGGTTTGATTCACCTCTTACAAACTACTGTACTTGGAGAGCTAAAGTCTACGAAATTCGATTGGATCACTAACTGAATGCTACTGATTTATATGGTTGGGCATAGGGTATACTTGCTACTTGATGAGCGGTGAGGTACCCCTATGCTCAACCATACGGATACAAGCATTTCATGCACGATCTAGTCGAATTCTAAGGACTAAGTGCCTATGCACCTTTGTGGAACAAGGATGGGTTGGTTGATCGTTGTCTTCCCAAACTTAGTTGTATGTCATGATTGTATGGTTAAGTAAGTTTGAGGCATATGATTTTTATAGCTTTTATGTTTTTATGTCCTGCTGCTAATAATGGAGAAAAGAGAGAGATAACTAAGTGACTAATTTAACTTAACTACTGATTAACTAGGCTTTAAACTAATCCTAACACTAATATCCATTCTCACTTGCCGTACACATCTTAACCAAGTGCAACACTATTGGGATTACCAAACGCTAATTGTTACTGGGTTATCAAGTGTTACACGCATGCTCGAAGTGATTGTACTATGTGTGCTAATAATAGAAATGTAAAGTGCATAACATAAAATAAAATAAATGCAGAAGAAAATAAAATGAAGAAAATGAGTAAGAAAAAAAATCTCAAGTGCTGTAAGGATGAATCCAAGAGTTCGTCTTTATTGTCGTACACAAGGTGCGCTCAGGTATACAATGCTCAAATAAAGATCCATCCACACTTAGACCTCCTACTGCAGGCACTTGCAAAATACTCTAACTACAAAATTTTCACTACTTAACTCCTAAAAGACTTTCCTGTAAAGGCTTCCTTCCAAGACTTTTTTTCTAAATTATGCACCTAGGCACTATATTTATAGGCTTTGGAGCAACTACTCTAATAATTAGAGAAACTTCCACTCTAATAATTAGAAAAACTACCACTCTAATAATTAGAATAAATTGCTAGAGTAACTACTCTCATCATGCCCCCACGACTGAATGAAAACTCGTCCTCGAGTTCCTTACAAAATACTGGGAAGGTATGGGATTATTGACTAATTGACAACTGTTGATGGAATAGGATGACAGAGTCAACGTGCCTAGTGAATGGATCAATAAGCATATTACAACATTAGTATTCATAACCATTGTGGTGAACACGTGTACATAAATGACATCCAAGCCTTTATTTGGAATCTTGTAGAGAAAGAGAGAGAAAGAAAATGAAGCGTGTTGCTGCCAATGCTAAGATTGCGCCTTCCATTGTTTATCCATAGCCACGCCACTAGACTTGCTCCTTTTGTAAATGGTCTAGTTCTAGTCCATCCTGAGTGCTTCCTCCAAGCCTAGTCCATTATTTGTAAGATCACCATCTGCACACACAACAAAGTCACAAATGAGCAAGGACAGAAAAACCATAATGCAGTTGATACCTTGCCTCGATATGAAGTGCATTGGTTGAGTTGTGGTTATGGAAGAAACTGGTTTGGAGATTTATCATAGGTGACTACCCAAGGTGTAGGGGTTAGGTGAATAGTAAAATGGAGAAAATTAAAAAAATTATGCTAAGGCCCCCATGACTAAGAGTGAACCTCCAGTAGCTATAAGATGGAAAAATATGAGGAATAAGAAAGATGGGAAAAAATATCAATGACAACACCAATAAAATGGATGTCATGGATGGAGATGAAACAAGAAATGATTGATTGTAGGTAATGTTTAAGAGAAAGAAGTTAACAATTACACTAAAAAGAAATGCTAGTGGGTCCTCCCCAAAGTAGGCTCATGCCTTTTATGCCCTGACAAACCCACAAACCAAAGAGTCTGTAGGCTCTAGGAATGTCATTTGGAAGCAAGAGTTAAATACTTACCCACAAGAATTCAACAAAGAAAAACAATGCATCAACCTAGAACAGACTAATGATAAAACTGGCAATGAGGTGGAAAATGGGAAGAAAGATGGAGAGGAGAGAATGGAATGGAATCCCAAGAACAAGGTTATGTAAAGCCCCTTGTGTATTTTATGGTTAATGTAACTAAGTAGAACTCATCCCAAATCCAAACTCAAAAAAACCATATCCAGTGACCTCGCATCAACACACTTGGCCAATCCATCCACTTGAAGCAATAAGAATGCTTCCACAAAGAGTCATCACCATTCTGAGGAGAGCAAGATGGAGAAGTAGGAAGTGAGAAACAACCTTAGTTAGAGGGAATCTTTAGGCATGGATAACATGTCTTTCTAGTTCCATAACCAGTGCTTGTTGCCCATATTGCTTTAGTATGTCTAAGGGTGTGCTTTGAATTCTCACTCTTTTTTTTACGTGAGAACCACACCATGCAAAGACTTATTTTTATTCACTTGGCTTCCTGATTTTTGAACAATGTTAGAATGGCAGAAAACCCAAGAAAAAGCATCCAAGCACACAAGAAAATGGTTAGCACAAATGCATCAAATCCCCTTGAGGTCACACCCTTTTCATCCTTTGAGTCTTTCCTTGGTTAGAAAAATACCTAGCCACCAATTCATTAAAAGTTTACTTAGAAAAAGAGGGACTGTATAGTTCCAAGACAAAGGAGACCATAGAGTTGTATGGATGAGTGAACGACATGGACTCATTACTTGTTTTACCAAAAGAACCATACCTTAATATTAGCATCATAATTCAAAGNTAAAAAAAATATGTAAAACAAAAATTCAAAAAGAACTAAGGGCCTAGAATAGTTAGCATAGGTGGCCATCTCCCACATGACAGAGTTAGAAGTAGGGGATCCAAAATAGTAAGCAGGGTTGTCCACCAACAGAGGTAGCATGTGTACTAGTTGTCCTATGCTCATGGAAAGGTTTGGTTTGTTGTACATTGACCAATAGTTTCTTGTTTGGGCTCTCAGGTTTGTATATTGTCATGGCCCCTGAAGAAAAAGTTTCATAAATAATATAAGGTCCCTCCCACAATGTTTGAAATTTAGTACATTGTGCACATGTGTGGGATTCTAGTAGAGAACCTTATCTCCCAGTTGATATATAACTTTCCTAATCCTGAGGTCATGAAGTTATTTATTGAATCCCTTGTGCAACTCGTTAGATGACAGGGTAGCCAGTCGATTTTCATATAGCAAGTTAAAGGTTACTAACCATTGTTTTTGTGCTAGATCAAGGTCAAGGTTGAGGTCACATGCCATGGATAGTGTACAGAGCTCAGTTTGAATGGGAAGCGTTGGTAATTTACCATACACTAACTCATAGGGAGAGTAGCTTGTAGGGAGTTTTCATGTGGAGCAGTATGCCCAAAGAGAATCATTCAGTTTAGTGCTCCAGTCTTACCTAAACTTGCTAATAGTTCTTGTCAATATCTTCATAATCTCCTTGTTGGTGACTTTTTCCTGACCATTCACTTGGGGGTGGTATGGTGTAGTTAATTTATGCTCAACCCCTAAGTTTTGCATTAATTTTTAAAAAGTTGCACTTGTGAAGTGGGCACCATTGTCTAAAATAAGTGCACGAGGCATACCAAACCTATTTATGACTTGTTTTTGAACAAATTGTGCAGCTGTAGATGATGTAAAATCCTTAATAGCAGATGATTCTATCCATTTAGTTAGGTAATCAATAGCAACAATGATATAGGCATTTTCATTGGACATTGGTGTAATTGGCCCCATAAAATCAATTCCCCAAATGTCAAAGGGTTATAACATTTAAATCCATTATTGCAGACCCTTCGTTCTAGTAGTTATTCCCCCATCATGTTAACAACACTCACAGGATTGGACAAAATGATGGACGTCCAAAAATATTGTAGGCCAATAATATCCTGCAAGTAGGATCTTAATGGCTATTCATCTCCCAATGTAATGACCCCCACAAGGACCCTCATGAGCATCTTGGAGAACTCATAGTTGATCTATATCGGGAACATACCATTGAACCAAGCCATTGGGATAGACTTTGTAAAGTTTCCCATTGATCTCCATAAAGTACTTAGCTTGGTGAAGAAATTGTTGTTTCTTCTTAAGGTTTAACTCTTGTGGTGTTTGTTGGGTGAGGAGATAGGTAAGAATGCTACTATACTAGTTTGTCTTCATGGGTGATTGATTATTCACTACACCAGCAAATAGGAATTCATTAGGGAAATGATTAGAAATTGGATACTCATCCTCTTTGTTGTTCCATCACAACTAAGATAAATGATCAGCAACTACATTCTTGGTGCCCTTGCAATCAATCATCGTTAAATCAAACTCTTGTAAGATTACAAGCCATCGTATGATACGAGGGCTTACCATTGGCTTATTCATAAGGAACCAGATTGCACTATGATCTGTATGTATATATACTTTATATCCCAATACATAGTGTCTAAACCTTTTCAAGTGCAAACACTACAACCATTAATACTTTCTCTATGGTAGTGCAGTTAAGTTGTGTACCAGTGATACTTCTACTTGCATAGTGGATGTAATAAGGATGCTTTTGGTCATCTAACTATGTAAGTACAGCTCCTAAAGCATAGTTGAATGCATTATTCATGATATGGAATGGTTTGGACCAGTTAGGAGCTTGTGTTTCTACTAGCTTCTGTTTCAGAGTTTGAAAAGCTAATTTGCATTCCCTAGTCTACTTGAAAGGTACATCCTTTTTCGTTAATTCCACTAATGGTTTGAAAACCTTTGAAAAGTTCTCAATAAATCTCCTATAGTAGCCAGTATGTCCAAGGAATGACTGAATATCTTTAACAGTTTTCAGTTGACGGGTAATCCCTTGGATGATTTTGATCTTCTTGGGGTCTACCTCTATCGCTATGTGTAAGATTTTGTGTCCTAGTACTACACCTTCTTGGACCATCAAATGACTTTTCTAACAGTTGAGCCTTAAATTGGTTTCTACACATCTTTTTAACACTTGATCCAACCGGTCCAAGGCTTGATCAAAGTTTTCTCCATAAGTGGAGAAGTCGTCCATAAAGACCTCCACACCATTTCTTATCTGTTATTGAAAGATGCTTAGAACTAGTTGTTGAAATGTTGCAGGGGCATTGCATAATCCAAATAGCATCTGTTTGTATGCAAATGTTCCCCAAGGACTAGTGAACGTAGTCTTGGCTTGGCCTTCTGGGGCTATTTGTATTTGATTATATCCACTATATCCATCCAGAAAACTGTAGTAGTGATGCCCTGCAATGGTGTCTAAGATTTGGTTAACAAATGGCAACATAAAGTGATCTTTGAATGTTGCCATATTTAGTAGCCTAAAATCTATGCACCCTCCATTTTCGTCCCTTTTTAGGCACAATAACTAAGGGGCTAACCCATTCACTATTAGCAATGGGATATATGAACCCAGCCTTGAGAAGTTATTTGATGTCTTCCTTGACTACTTGCTTTAGCTTTGGGTTCAAATGCCTCTGCGGTTGTCTTTGAGGCTTCATGGAGGGGTTAGTGTAAATCCAATGTTGGCATATCCTAGGATTTATTCTTGTTAATTTGGGAAATGACCAAGTGAAGGCTTTTAACCATCTATTGATTATCTTCAGCAGTTGTTCTTTCTATTGAGGAGCAAGCTTAGCATTGATAATTATTAGTTTTTCATTTTTAAGGAATGTGTACTCCATACCAGTGGACAATGATTTCAGCTCGAGGGGTTGCTGCTTAAATTTCTTAGGGATTTCCAACTTCCCCTAGTTGACATTTTCAAGGTTAAGACTTGGAAGTTGGTAGTGGACTTGCTCTAATGCACTTATGCTATCGATGTAAGTGCAAGTCAAACCCTCAGTTGGTTCCATGCATATGAGTGAACTGATTTCTTGATCAGCTATTAGCCACTAGGCCCCTTCTTGTTGTGTGGCTACTACATATAGGCATCTTTGTATGTTGATTACTTGTGCACACTAATTGCATGTAAGAAATGTTAAACTTTGCATAAACCATGACCTCTGCATGCAATTACACCCTATGTCACTATATGTGATGCACGGAACTTTCTTCTTCTTGATCTTTTTGAATGTATTTTTCTTTGATATTTCTAAGGAAAGATCATGGATTCCTAGGCATGCATCAATGGTGCTTTGCCATGCTCTTCCCTTTATGATTGGGAAGTTCCTCTACCATTGTTTACCTGAATCACTAGGAAGGTAGCTGGGTACGACCACCCACAAATAGTGGTAATAATGTCTTCCACCAGTCCCAATGGGACAGTGATGGACTGGTCGACCAACTCTAGATGGATGTTGCTCTTTGTTAATGGAGGTAGGTTCCAGGCCTTGTACCTTTTTTGAGAAATCAAGTTGACATCAGAACCTGAATCTAAAGGAACCTTGCATGGCACATTTTCAATGATTTGTAAGTATATCAAAGGACTTCTAGGATCAAAGAATTTCTTTTGAAGGTGGCCAGCTTTAATCCAATCAGTAATGACATGTTTTAGCATGACTGTATGTGTTGAGTGTGATGGTTGAGTTGAGGGAGGCTCTGAAGTTTTGATTGATACTGAGGCATCTAAGGAATTAGCCGCTTGTGATTATAAGGGCTTGGTTGGATTGCTGGTTCTAAAGAAAGGTCTTTTCTTCATCTGGTTGTTGGAACCAATAGTAGGTTGAGAGTTAACAGCCCTCATGGCATTATGTTGCTACCGTTGGATAGGGATTTCACCTTACATCATGGGAGTAGGTGGTAGTGGAGCTATTGGTGGAAGAGATGCAGCTGGATGAGAAGGATGATATACTTGTGAAATATTGCCTTTAGAAGAGGGAGTCCCATAGTACTCACAGGCTTGGTAGTGAGGTTGAGGAGTGATGTGACCAGTAGAGTCATGTGGGAAGATTGGTTGTTGCATGTAATATCCATACGGGTTAGGTTGATGGTAAGGATACTATTACCTTGGTGGTAGCATTCCCCATGATTGTGGGTGTTGCCACTATTGATATTGCTCAATCAATTGTGGTGGAGTTCCACTAGGGTAATATGTTAAGGGTTGGTGGAACTGCCTTGGGTTACCTTGAGGATAAGGTAACCTTCAGGGTGTTTGTATTTTGTTTAATCGTGGGTTGAGTGAATACACCTCAAACTCCTACAGATGTGAGATTATAGGGCAACATCCCTTAGGATGGTCATATTGACATATCT
Organism: Gnetum montanum; assembly: GCA_015680685.1. Lineage (NCBI taxonomy): Eukaryota > Viridiplantae > Streptophyta > Gnetopsida > Gnetales > Gnetaceae > Gnetum > Gnetum montanum. The sequence continues at coordinate 642,041 of MNCI01011084.1, read as the reverse complement.
CACACCCACTATCATTATCTGTTTCCAAATCCATAACCTCTTCAATGATGGTAACTTTGCCCTTACCCTTGCTACGTGCATGTTTAGCTGCTTTCTTTTTTGTTTTTTCACAATCACTACCTTGCTCTCTAGACTCCTCTACTATTTTAAGAACAGTTTAAAATCTATTATCTAGGGAATCCCACATATGGTCTACCTTTGCCGAAACTTCTGATGTCATCTTTTGGATAGGCAAAGTTTTCCTATTTACCATCTCTTTGAGTGGTGAATATTTTTCATCCTCACAAAATCTTACCCCCCTCTTCCAGAGGGAAGGATCTTGGTTATACTCTTCCACACTTTCTCTATTCCGTAGCTCAACTTCTTCCTTAGCAACTTGCTCCAATAGTCTTTGAATTTGATGGGACCTAAGATTAGATAGTCTCCCTTGGGCATAAGTCCTAATGGTTCTTCTCGTTTCATGCCTAAGCCCATCCACGAGATGATGCAGTTGATCCCTTTGCAAATAACCATGGCTAGGACAATGATGTAACAATGCATAGTATTGGCCCATGGTAGCATCCAAGGGTTCATGTCCTCCTTGTTTCCAGCCTTGGATTTAGTTTCGTAAGTTAGACACTCGGGAGTACGTTTGGTACTTGTCATTAAATAGTTCTAACATAGTACTCCACCTACAAATGGATTCCAGTTCTAAAGACTGATACCAGCTTTCCACTTCTTTAACTAATGTTTATGGGAACAAGTTAAGTTTTTTCCATTCATTCTATATGTTCTGTAAGGCACAAACATCATGGAGTGCTTGTAAATGATTCTGAGGATCAGTGTTGTATCTCCTTTCAAATCATGGGATGTTGTTCATATCTAATCTCTTAATCCTACTATCTTTCTAATGGCTTGTTGGAATTCTAATAGCCTTAGTTGTGTCCAACATACTTCAAGTAGTGAGAAGGGTTTCATCGTGATCATCTCATCCATGGCATCTATGATGCCTACGTTATTCCCTACTCTCCCTTCTTCTATGTTGTGACTCTTTAGAGTGCCCTTATCCCCTTTCCTGGCTATTTCGTCTATGACTTCCACTTTGCCTACCTTTATCCCCATGGTATTTTTTATGACTGTGTCCAAATATTGAAGGAGAGGGTGAAGGAGATGATGAAGGTGAAGAAGAAGGAGAACTATCACCATGATAGTGTCTGCTACCTTCTCTTCTGTAGTCTCAACCCTTATCACGATTGTGATCAGAATGTCCATCTTTATCATGAGTTCGTGTATGGGTATCAAAACCTAGGTTATGAATAGTGGAATGAAGGTTCTAATACACAACCCTTGGCCAAAGTCAAGGGGAGGAACATCATTGTATGGCCGATTGCCTAAGGTAGGTTCACCACCCTCATTTTTGGTTAAGACATGTGGGGCATCCTGGGACCACTTACCCTTCCAAGGCTTATGATGTCTCTCTTGTTGCAAGTCCCTTTGACATTGTGCCTCTATGGGATGGTATTCTCTTGAGTCATGGTCTTGCACAATGTATTCTGTATGTAATTGCAACATGCTAATTCATGTGAGAGCATGAAAAAGCATGCTTGGGACTGAACAATCAAGAGGTAAAACTATATTACCTTCTAAGTTTTGCCAACATAGTTGTTCATCTTGATGGAGGATAAAGGTGAAGTATGGTATATACTCATCAGGATGAATATATACCACTCAAACTTGTTGAGGGACTGGCAGATCAACGTCATGTGTATTACACCATTAATTGTTTCTTGTTTCAGACCTAGGTGGTCAGGTGCTTTTGTATGAAGAAGGAGACATATTTGTCTATTTATTGTGCAATGTATTCTTATTTATTATTTTCTCAATAAACCCTAAGGATTCATTCCAACAATTTGAATGATTTCCTATGTTCTAGTTAGCGCACAAACAACTATGTCCCTAGCAATGGTGCCAATGATGAGTGGCGAGGTACCCCTACACACAACCATATGAATACAAGCTTTTCACACATGATCCATTCAAATTCCAATGACTAAGTGCCTATGCACCTTTGTGGAACAAGGATAGTTTGGTTGATCATTGTCTTCCCAAAGTTACTTGTATGTCATGATTGTATGGTTAAGTAAGTTTGAGGCATATGATTTTTATAGCTTTTATGTTTTTATGTCCTACTGCTAATAACAGAGGAGAGAGAGAGGTAAATAAGTGACTATTTAACTTAACTACTGATTAACTAGGCTTTAAACTAATCCTAACACCAGTATCCATTCTCACTTTCCGTACACATCTTGAACCAGCGCAACACTACTGGGATTACCAAACTCTAATCGTTACTGGGTTACCAATTGTTACATGCATGCTCAAAGTGATTGTACTATGTGTGCTAATAACAAAAATGTAAAGTGCATAAAATAAAATAAAATAAATGTAGAAGAAAATAAAATGAAGGAAATGAGTAAGAAAACAAATCTCAAGTGCTGTAAGGATGAATCCAAGAGCTCATCTTTATTGCTGTACACAAGGTGTGCTCAAGTACAAGATGCTCAAATAAAGATCTATCCACACTTAGACCTCCACTGTGGGCACTTGGAAAATACTCTAACTACAAAATTTTTGCTACTTGACTCCTAAAAGACTTCTAAAGGCCTTCCCTTGAAAGACTTTTTTCCAAGAATTTTTTTTCTAAAATGTGCACCTGGGCATTGTATTTATAGGCTTGGGAGCAACTACTCTAATAATTAGAAAAATTTCCACTCTAATTTAGAGAAATTGCCACCTTAATTTTATAGAAACTGCCACTCTAATAATTAGAATAAACTGCTAGAGTAACTGCTCTCATCACTACTCATCAACAAAAAAACAAAAATTGGTTTTATAATGTTTGTTAATATATTTTCTCTCTCCTAGAAGGATTAAGAAAGCATTAAGTGAGCTTTGTTGCCTCACTTATTCAGCCATTATAGGAATCAAATCATGGATTTCATCAACTATAGCTACAATCCACATATTTCTTGCTCCATCAAACTGAGCATCATTGTCAAAATTTCAAGGTCTACCAAGAATTACATCAACACAATCTATTGGAAGCACATTGCACTTCATAATATCATGAATGCCTTAATTTAAAATTTTAGAGTACATTGTTTTCTCATCTTTTGGGAAAAATCTCTAGATAACCAATGCACTTTATAGGATCACAAATAAGTATTAGTTACTAATTCCAATCTAGTAACTTTCCTAGAAGAAATAACATTTTCTTGGATTCCCCATTAATCAAAACATGAATCCATTCCTCACTACGCAAAAATCTAGCCCTAAGTTGAAAATAAATTTTTTCATTAGGATGATCTTCTCTATTTTCATTACCCATGAATGCACAAGAATTTAATTCAAAAGCATCCTTGGCTTGATGTCTCCTTCACCTCCATGGCTTGCACATCTTTACCCTTGGCTACCTTGTGAAGTGGACATTTCCATTTCTTGTGTCTTCATTATTGATACTTGAAGCACTGGATTTTTGATGAATTGCTTCCTTGGCCCTTGCCTCCCTTACCATGTTTCTTCGTAGCTTCATCCTTCTCATCATCTCTTTCGATCTTCTTGTCATTGCTACCCTTCTTATCTTCAAATTTGGGCTTGAAACCCTTTTCAAATTTGAAACCCTTCTTCTTTCCCTTGGAAGTTTGTTTGCTCTTGTTTCCTAATCCACCTAATATTTTTTTAGCCTTGAGTGCTAAATCATAAGTCTCATTAAGATTTTATGGCTTATAAAAAGATACTCCTATTGATACACCATTTTGAGACCTCTTGAAAAGATTGAAGATTATTCATAATCTTTTCAATTTACCATAACTTGATGGAATAGATCACAAAATTTGATATAGAATTATCTAACATCCTTGACACCTTGCCTTAGGAATTTTAAGTTCATGATGGTTTCTTACCTCTGACAAGATTATTCAAATTTTCTCTTCAACCTTTATTTCATTAGGTCCCAATATTTGATGGATTGTCCATTTAATCTTTCATAACTTTGGATGTGACAACATTGCCCCAACGTTGTCTGACATCCCAAGGAATTCACTTAGATTGAATGGATTTGAGGTGGAAGACCTTGGTAATATGCTTGTAGAAAAGCAAGCAACCCTTAAAGGGGAGAGAGCATCATAATAGCTTCTTAACAATAGAATACACCTCAAGGAGAATCTCTAAACTCTAAAAGAGAACTTTGCAAACAATTACACAAGAAACCTTGTAGACATCATCAGTGGAAGGGGAGATGATGTATCTACAAGTAACACCTCATCCCCATGCCCCTCATGATCTAGTACAAGGTTCAGCAAGGCATCATACCAGAACTATCTAATCCTAGCTACCTACATATTTTTGACCACAAAAAATCAAGGCCATGTAGTTCTCCATGTAAGGATAGTATGAAGAGGACTTAGAAAGGGATGAAATAGGAGGAAGTCCTACTACTGGCTTGGTATTGCCAAGTTGGGATGGGTTTCCTAATACTTGAGTACCACTCAAGGATACCTTAGAGTATTCCATGGTCCCTAAACCATGGGGAGAGACTAGGAGAACCTCCATCTTGGGACCTCTCTCACAATCCTTCCCCACACAAAAGAAGTGGCATCCTCAAAGTGGAGCCTATGATAACTTCAAGTATGGATTTGGATCTCTATTAATGTCAAGGAGTTCTCAGCTCAACAGATGCAAGGGTTGAAGGAAGATACCAACCTTAACACCTGATATTTCTTTCCTTCCAAGGTCTTGCATCAAATGCAAAGGACACTTAAAGGAACCCAAAACCTTTTCCTACTCTGTGACAAGAGGAATAAGTCCAACCCAAACGTCGAACATCTCTAAGGCATCCCATAGATCCATCCTTGATTAGGTCTAGAGACTTGTCTTCCTACATAGATTGATACCTATGCAAGAGGACATCTCTTCTTTCACAAGTCCAACTGAGTTCTATCCTAAATGGCATCTTAGCATTCAATGATTCCCTTGATTTGTTTATCATTGATTCTAAGGGCTCACCGGGCTCACTTTCCATCCTAGTGATGGACTTGGGAAACTATATCCAAAGCAAAGAGCATGCTCCAAAAGAGCCATGTCTTAGAAAGCAATTCAAGATTGCCACAATTCTAGGTTCTACTTCTGACATCAAGACCCATGGGGTCTCACTAGTCTAGCCATCTATGTACTAGATTACCATGTCTATACCATCCATATATTTTCTTTTGTTTTCCCACATCAACATTTGTTTAAGCTAGTAGGAAGGGAGTTGATTATGATCTCCCTTTGAAATAAGATACAAAGGAAGATCTCTTGAATTTGACCTTGTTGTTGGTAGATGCACTAGCACTGCAATCCACATTTCATTAACCAACACTAACCCATATTCATTACAAGAGAGAAGATCCAGAATTTGTTTGAAAAACTTCTCGAAGAGGCTATCAAAGCATCCTAACCTAGTCTATCATCAACATCATTTAAGGTTGTCCAACATCAAGAATGCCTGCTCAAGTGCTTGGACAAGTGGAGGATAGGTTGGGTAGCTAATTCAAAGATAGTCCCCCATACATACATCTCATGCCAACTACTACCACATGATCCATTACAACCATAATGTCCTATTTATGGAAAAGGATCAATTGCACTTGCATCTTATACATTATCCTTCTCACCCCAAAAGATGGGACAACCACCATTTTATGAATGCTTAGTCTAAGGAAGCATGTAGAATCACCTTTGAGGATAACCACTATCATGAATTTTCTAAGAAACATCTAGGTTCCTAGAATCTAAATTTTCCTGCTAGGCTAGGAACAACCACAACTCACAATCAGCACCTTTCTTTGAATTTTCCAACCTGAAGAGAAGATCCTCATTGTGAGGTTCCTTCCATAAATAGGAATAATAACTCAACTACACAATAGCCATGATACATTCCCAAGTAGTCCACATATCCAACACAATCATATCACCCAAATTTCTACCACTTGAGGGAAGACATAGATTCACAAGTCTTATCCACATTTGATTTCACTCTAAAGCTTAACTTGACAAGGCAAATAGTTCATCCCCCAAACTTCCACAAAGAGAGGATTTCATTTCACCATAGGAGGTCTAGGTTTTCATTTCATACATACTAATCCATCCCATTTACAACAATTTTGATGCACAAGGCCACACCATTGCCTATTACCATCGAACCCAAACAACAAACTTGAGAGTTACCAAGGATAGTCTGTCCATAGGAAGACTAGGTCCTTAAGATAATTTGAAATCATAACAAATGGGCATCACCACCATCAACTACCAACTTAAAAAAATCCATGATTCAACCCCAAAGGATTTACAATAAGGGAGTAATACTAGAGAACCCCAATAGGGAAGTCCCTTTGAAGCCCCAAAATTAAGAGAGTACATGAGATCACACCTTGCTTACAAGAGAAGAGGTATATACATCGAGTCTACATCAATTGCATGATCTCACAAAGGAGATTCCATGAATTTAAATATGATAATAATAACCTATCTCTAAAAACTAGCCCCAAGAGTTCAAGTGCATGGGACCACTGCTTGGAACAAGTTCCAAACATCAACTACATTAGAATCCCAACTAGAAGAATAACTATCTTGATTTAACTTGCATTATTCTATCAAAAATTAAAGAAGGCAACCATCAAAATGAAGAAAGTGCCACACCATATGGCTAAAGAGTTACTATGTACTAGAGTGCTTGGTCATGCTATCGCACCAGAGAGCTTGCGACACTAACATAATTCAATAATACACTAGAGAGATGGGGTGATTCACTATAGCCCATAAAAGCACCATAAGCCCCTAGTCATGAGAGTGTAGGCTTGAGTGTTTTTCAGCACATATAGATCCACCATGTAGGGCCTTCAAGAGAAGAAAACAATTTTTGTAACTGTGACACCATTTGTTCAAGGATGGACCACCATCCCAACACTTGCAAAAACTACTCCAAAGATCACATCCAACCATGGGAGAAGGAGTCTAGGTATTGATACCTAGAACTCAACTCTATCCCATAGCTAGTCAAAATAGCATCACCTTTGATTTGATTATTCGATCCACCAATGCAACTCACATGACCACCACAAACCACCCACTAACAAGATCAAATTCATCAAACCAATTAGTTTGAATTTTAGGCTACATTCCATCATCAATCACCTATGAATAAGATTTTTGCAAATCAAGAAACCCAAAAGGAAGAGTTCCACAACTTATCCTATCTCAAGAACACTAATCGAAGGACATATCAACATGGCATGCTAAGATCACTAGGAATACAAGGCATCAACTTGGAAGCATCATAGGCAACAACATGCCTTGGCCTCCTTATTATAACACTATTACACGAACAGGATTTTCCATATGGCTTTCAGAATATCTCATATTAGGGAAAAGAGTATGTTTACAAACATAGAGAGGAGGTGCTTCAAGGGTAAGCACATGAAAACACCTTACAATAAGTTTGGCCTTGTCATAGGGTGTGGCACATGCCTACAATAAGAGAACAACTAATTCACATTGAGAAACAACATCTAACACATCTATGTGTATGATCTATCACTGAATACATCACAACATTGCAATATTACATACTTGAGGGTAGGAATACATTTGGTAAGCATAATACATGACATTCGTGAATGCTACCTAGGCCTAGGAGGCTATAGGTCAAACTACCTAAGCCCATCCTAAGATAAAGGGTTTAGGCCACCATAAGCAAGACCAAAGCTACATAATGTTGTTTTGAGAAAAACCTATCTCTCACTCTACATGTACATAGACCACTATTTCACTACACCCACTACAAGACTATCATCAAAAGAATATGAACTAGAACATGAATGCAATGATTAAACAATGTAGAATTCCATCTAAGAATCCATCACCCATCATAATGGGACCTTGAGGCATTGACCACTCTTGGTCCATCAGTATCTACCATGGCCAAGGATAGTATTCTATGCAATCTACTAACCAAATATCCATAGGGTCTAAGATGGACCACCATCTTCTATTAGTGCTCACATTACACTAAGAGGTAAACAAATCATGATGCACCTACCGCTCCATCACAACAAGGATATTGATAAATCCACAATCCAATTTTAGGATTCTAAGACCATGTAACCAATTCATGAAGGCCTCAAGAGCACATATCTTCCCCATAGACATAGTGCTCATAGAATCAACTAAGGTCACCACTAGCCACATCTTTGTACTTATGCCTTTCTGCAAGGTCGAGATAAGAGCTTAAAAATACAAGACTTAGTTAGAGCATGATTAGCACATCAGCCTCATATAAAACAATCAAGCATGATCACACAACAAAGAAATATCAATCTCACAACACCATAGAGAGCAAGACCTTAGTAACACACATAGAGATCAATCATGAAAATCCTGAAGGGTTAATTAGATATAGTTACATAAAAGAATTTATCATGAGGCAAGACAATAAAGAAATATCAATCTAACAACACCATAGAAAGCAAGACCTTAGTAACACACATAGAGATCAATCATGCAAAACCTAAAGGGTTAATTAGATACAGTCACACAAAAGAATTTATCATGAGGCAAACCAAGAGAGAGAATTGTAACACTCTCAAAATTCCAAGATTTACATACAACAAACATTCCCAGCCACTAACACTAGTTGCCACCAAGATCAAAATCTCAACAAATTCACAAGAGGCATGGGCACTAGAAAATCGTTATCTCAACTCAAAACATAACAAGGGAGACTAAGGTCTAGTCAAAAATAGGTATCAACAAAGCTCCAATACTCGCTATGAAGAGAAACATTAAAGTGGATGGCGTCTTAACAAAAACCAACAATAGGATGACCTTATCAAGAAGGTCTCCAAATCAAAATGCTCAAAGAAATGTCATCAATCAAAGAAGTGATTCCATGAAGCTAAGGGAAAGACAACCAACTCTAATGAGAAAACATAACACCCAAAAGGTCTACAACAAGGGAAACCATGCCTTAAGCATAAGGGATTATCTAAAATAAGGACCACAACAATTTGGTCTTTAGATGGCACACATGGCCTTAAAATGCATCCTCAACAATCCCAAAAATAAGTCATCACCCAACGTAGAGCACAAAGCCTTGTGTTACGAATGATAAACATAATGTGAGAGACACACATGTAGAATTTGAAAATGTATCTAAGAAAAGACATGCCTACACAACTAGACAAATAGACAATCGCAAACATGAGCATATGAAGTCAACTAGTAATGGACTTGATCCACCTAGAAGAAGGCTCATCGAGAGCACATGTCCAAAGGTCCTTCACCCCGAGGTACTTGAGAACCAACATTTTCCAATTTTTAATTTCCACCCTCACTATATCTAGGATGAGTGGGATGCAAGGATACCATATCCTGCACAATCCAATCAATGCCATCTTGATACATGTCATTTGGGTGAAGATCAAAGAGGAGACTAGGTCCAATTCATCCCATATGAATCACTAGAGACCAAAGACAAGAGCTCCTCGAGCAACAATAATTTATAAGTTGCTAATAAAAATCTCCTCTTCCATATCAAAGTAAAATTGCAATTGGTCCAACCACAAGTGAATCAGTGGAGGACAACACCACAATGCAATCATATAAATCCTCTAGAAGAACAACATATATAAGTTTCTCACATTGTAACATTGACCCCGTAATGAAAAGCTTAAGAGTCTTACCATAAGGAAAATATTCAAAGAATACATAAGGATATGATCCTATATCACTAGGATATATATTCATAAGAATCATAAACACAAAACCTCAATGGTATAACACTGCCAAAAGGGTACATGCTTATCACAACATGATTGAAAAAAGCTTTGATACCACCTGTAATAACATTGTCCCGATGTTGTTTAGCATTCCAAGAAATTCACTTAGATTGAATGGATTTGGGGTGGAAGACCTCGGGAATATGCCTCTAAACAAGTAAGCAACCCTTAAAGAGGAGTGAGTGGCACAATAGCTTCTTAACAATAGAATACACCTCAAGGAGAACCTCTAAACTCTAGATGAGGACTTTGCAAACAAGTATATAAGCAACCTTATACACATCATCAGTGAAAGGGGAGATGATGCATCTATAAGGGGTGCATCAACCCCATATCCCTCATGATCTAGTACAAGGTTTGACAAGGCATCATACTAGAACCATCCAATCCTAGCTACCTACATATCTACAACCAACATAAAATCAGGGCCCTATAGTTCTCCATGCGAGGGTAGTATGAAGAGGACTTAGAAAAGGATGCAATAGGAGGAAGTCCTACTGTTGGCTTAGTATAGCCAACACAAGATGGGTTTTGTAACACTTGAGCATCACCCAAGGGCACCTCAGAGTGTTCCATGGTCCCCAAACCATGGGGAGATACTAGGAGAACCTCCATCCTAGGATCTCTCTCACATTGGGACCCCTTTTTTCCATTAAGTAGAAGCTAGACCTTCTAATCTAGATTCAACAATAGATACCCTCAAGTTATTCGATACCTCTTTCAATTGAAAATGCTTTTCAAGTACCTTCAACCAAGTTGCAAAAGCATTGGTGCTATCTAAAAAATTAAAAGTCTTCAACTCAATGTACTGAAGTCTGGTAGCATTTCAAAACACTCTAGCAAGCCTTGCCTTATCTTCCTCATAAGGCTTTTCTAGAGAAGAAGTGGTTAACCTCATTGGAGCTCTCAGATTTTTCATCTAAGAAATAGGATTTCTTCCCATTGGAATCATTTGCTAATGGTTTTCTACACTCCCATAGCTAGATTGTCCTTCCTCTTCATCCACTCCATCTCCACCTTTTTGTGAAACTTCTTCATCAGAACATACATGCTCTTCACCTCCACATTTTTGGATATGGCTAGGACTAGCATTTCTATCTATCTTTGCACTAATTATATCTAACCTAGCAATCATCATCTAAAAGGTAGCCTTCATGGTTTCCATGTCTTGATTTAGAGCATGTACCTATTTCTTCTTGGTTGTCATCTAAAATTGAGAATATCCTCAACCAATTTCCAAGCAATGATCAACATAAATCAAAGCTACAAACTGAGCTCCAATACCAATAGAGCTAGAGTAGGTTCACTCCACTAATTAATCACCTTTAAATACTAAATCTAGATATTATGTAAAGATAAAAATTTTTACTAGAAAATAAGAAAATTAGCTATCTTAAATTTTATTTATTAGAAGATTATAAAATGGCTCTCAAAATCCACAAACATTCAAAACTTGTCACATTCAGATGATATTGCAAAGCATAAGGCCTACAACCATATAATGGCTATTCTCAATGTAAGACACAACTAATAGAGAATCTTTCCCACAACCTGGGATTTAGATTTCAACTCACATGTAAGATATAAAAGAATAGAATACAAAGACCAACCCTCCACAAGCTAATCTTGGAGCTACAATCACCAATTACACTTACTCAAGATGCTCACACACTCTCTTTTCCTAGCTCTCTACTATCAAGAGCTCTCTCTTTTACTCATGGTCTACAAAATGGTGAATACAACAATATTTATGTTTAATTGGAAAATAAGAAACCTAGAAACCTTTCCTTAACTCTATTTGAGACTCTTCATATGTTTCCCAAGTCTTTTCACCTTCTCCTTGACTATTTCCATCCTTTTTCATCACGTTATAGCCATTTTCCAAATTACAACGAGCATTTCCTAAAGTTTCCCTAATCGTACAAGTTGTCTCTAGCCATTAGAAGATGTCTCCTACCAAAAAAAACTTTCATGGGAGACATCTTCTATCCTAGCAAGACATCTCCCTCTAAGACAAGATGTCTTCTCTTGGCTAGAGATGTCTTGGGCAAGACATCTTCTCTTGGTAGGAGACATCTTAGATAAGATGTATTTCCTCTTATAAGAAATATTTCTCAAGAATACTAAAAAATTAGCAAGACATCTTCTCTGCATCCAAGACATCTTTTGTTAGCTCTTTGTCTTTTCCAAGACATCTTCTAGCCCTCCAAGACATCTTCACTATGCTTGAAACCTACAAACACAAACATAGTGAAGGAACAAAGGATTGAAAGAGGTATCCCTACACCAGATATCACTATTCATAGCCCATTCTTGTTAACCTATGGATTTAAAACTATGCTACTAGTTGAACTATATGTGTTCTCTATTTGGACTACCTTAAACAATTGGATGTTAGATGAAGATAATGATAAAATGCACTATGTTGGGCTAGAAATTCTTGAAAAAAATCACAAGCAAGTAGTCATCAATATCCAAAATCATCAATAAGCTATGAAACATCTTTATGATAAACATGTCTGACTTAGAGACATTAAAGAAGGTGATCTTATCTTTTGCCTCTTTCCAAAAACTAAGACTACAAAGTTCTCTCCTAATTTGTGAGGTCCTTTTATTGTCCTAAAAAGCATCAACAATGGAGCATATTAATTAGTATATTCTAATGGAAATCAATATTCAAATACCATCAACTGAGCTTAGCTTAAGAAATATTATATATTATTAAAAAAAGGGAAAACCATCACATGTTTTCTCTAACACTTTTCTCTCTCAACTCAAATTTATTGATTTCGTTTTTTGATTTTTCTCATCTCACTCTTCATCTCTTCTATTCTCCATATTTTATCTTTATTCTATCTATAAAATTTCATTTATTTTTCCTATTTATACCTATCATGTTTTGCTTGCATTCAATTTATGTCACATCAATGGTAAGGATATCAATGAGAAACCTATCTCATATAAAGAATTATGAGAGTTTCATAATTACATTTCATGTGAGGATGTGTTGATATTAAGTCAAATCATGAGAGAATCATCAAATTTGCTAATTATCAAGATAATCAATATCATTAGAGCAGAGGATCTAGCCATGCCTACTTTTGTAACATAGCACTTAACCATGGTATATAGGTTGCATCCCATATTTCTCCCCCCATTTTATTGAGTTCTTGATTTTAAAGGTTTGTCATTAATATATTATTTCCATTCATTTATTCTATAATTCTCTATTATTTTAAGTAATTTTATTTTTTATGAATATTTCAATCATTTTCTATTAATCAAGTTGCTGATAATATGCAAAAAGAAACTTTATTTAAAGGAATGTTGTTCTATGTTATCAAAATTATTGAAGAAGTAATTGTGCAAAATAGTGAGATCACAACATCCATCCCTTCATTCCTAATAATAAGACATCCTTACCATGGGAATAATGTGCTCCATATCATATTAAAAACTAAAAGGAACCCATAACCATTAGGACCAATAGGATTGAAAAAGTGTGTAACATCAAGGGGATTTATTGATTCCTTGAACTTTCACCTTGGGCCCCACTAGTTTCATGTCCATGCACTACCACTTAGTTTTTTATTATTTATGGAAACTCATATTTTGACATAATTGTTCCCTTGTTACATCATTAGATAAGCATGTAAATAATGTCCAAACATATTGTTATGGAAAGGATAATAAATAAATAAATAAATTCATTCATAAGAAATCAATCTTAAAATACCACTAGAAAGACATGTTACCCATACCTAAAAATGCTCTAAATAATCACCAAGATTCACAACCTAATCATCAATCATTAATTGACTATTTTTAATAATCATCATGAAGATTTTCAAATATTTCCTCATTGGGTAGTGTTTTTTTCAATATAGTCATTAGTTGGTTTCATGGTAGTTGGCCCAAATGATGCAATGCAATGTCATTAGTAAACAAATTAGACTTGGTATGGAATCCATACAAATAAGTATATTGATCATCTTAATCATGTAAAACACATAAGATTCATTATGATATTGGTAAGGAACATCATGTTCCACTTCTTTGATCCCTCCTAACTCCATTCCATCTCATTAGTATGTTGTAATTATGGATTTGATGATTTTGTATATCATAGTACAAGATTCCATCTACAATAGTTGCTTGTGTGCATTAAAACAAAGATTTCATCCACATTCAATTCTTAAAAGGCCCATGGACATCAATAGGAATGGTTAATCAAGGGCTTTAGGGTAACAACTTGCTTTGTGAAGAAGACACTAGTATAACTATTGGGGATCATGTCTAAGAAACAATTCAAAACTCTCTAAAACATCATGAGCAGTTACGTAACATTCATATATTATTAGAAGACTTCTCTTCAAATTTTGTTGAATCTTAATAAATTTTCATTTTTTTATTAATATTCCTAATTATAGTCTAATTCAAATCTTAAACAATTGGTTTTGAGAATCTCCAATTATTCAAACCATAAGAAAGACTCATCCTCTAGGCTAACATTCCTTAGGAACTCCTAGGATCCATAGCATGCGAGAAACTTGTAGAATTTTGATTCTCAAATAAGCAAAAATATTAATTTTTCTACCAAAAATATAATAGCTATGACATTTCAAGGCCTATAATATTGCAGCTATAATGTTGCATCTACAATATTGCTATTATAAATTAGTACATATATCCATCAACCATTTACCATTTTTTCACTTTTTCATTCAAATGCATGGAGAATTTTTATCATTTTCAAAGCCTAAAGAGTTTTATGAGCCATAAATTGCAATCCAAAAGTTTGATTTTAGTAATTAAAAAGCCTTTAAGCTTTCAAAATTGAGCTCATTGTCATGGAGGACCTTAAGTATGCTTTTGAGAAATTTTCTGATGCCTTGTTTTTAAACATAGTAAGATAACCAACATTAAGAATGCTAAAATCTATTTGAAAATTAACTAATAATTTGATAATTTAGTTACTTTAGAGCCTCAAAAATGATATTTTGTAATCATCTTATGCTGATAATATTTTATTCTTTCTACATTTTAATCAAAATCACGGTATCATGGGATTTTTATGGCCTATAAATATAACACTTGGTAGCACGAATCTATATAAGTTTTCATTCCATAGTAACAAAACTCTTTTAGTTTGTTTTTGTAATCTAGCATTTAGAAGTGTGAATGCCCATAGTATAGTGTGACTTAGTGCATGGTGTCTTTGTTTGAACATCTTGTACTTGGACATAAGTGTGACTGGAAATAAAGATAAAGTTATTTCTCACTATTGTAGCATTCTCTAGGTTTGTTGTTTTAACTTAGCATAATGTTCATTATTTTCCTAGTTAATGTTTTACTATTCCATGCACTTTACTATTACTATTGTTATTAAGTGGAATGAGTACAACTTATCTTGAGCACTTAAGTGTAATTGTAGTACTATCCTTGGTACACCTAGTAGCAATACACTTAGTATCCCAATAGTAGTTACACAAAGCCCACGGTGTGTATGGAAGATTAGGAATGGATGCTCATCACTATAGGCTAGAATATATTTATTTATTTATTTATTTTAAATTTAGAAATAATTTCCATTTCCATTATGTCTACTGGGAGTAATGATGTCCTACCAACATCAGCTATCATATACCTCACTATGAGCTAAACCATACTTGTAGACTTTGCTAGCTCCATGTGGGAAGACAATGGTCTCAAACTTAAACCAATTGCTAACATATTAACATTACCTCATCCAAAAATTACGATA
The DNA here is from genome assembly GCA_015680685.1 of Gnetum montanum. Taxonomy (NCBI): domain Eukaryota; kingdom Viridiplantae; phylum Streptophyta; class Gnetopsida; order Gnetales; family Gnetaceae; genus Gnetum; species Gnetum montanum. The sequence goes on along the minus strand of MNCI01011084.1, from coordinate 626,423 downwards.
TGGTCATGCATGAACATATGTGACTTGTATGGTTGGGTGTTGAATTACTCCACCACTCATCTAGTGATTCATTTGGGATGAATTGGATCAAGTCTCCACTTAGATTTCCACCCAGATGACATGTTTTGAGATGGAATTTGTTGAATTATGCAGGATAGGATATCCTTGCACTTCCACTCACCCTAGATATAGTGAGTATGGGAAAATACAAATTGGGATAAGATGGTTCCCAAGTACCTTAGGATGGAGGTCCTTTGGACATGTGCTCTTGGTGAGCCTTGTTTTGGGTGGATTAAGATTGTTGTCAGTAGACTTCGTACACTCGTGTTTGCAATTGAATATTTATCTATTTGTGTATGCGTATCTTCTTGGTTGCACTTTCAAATTATGCATGCAAGTTATCTTCATCGTGTCTATCATTCGTAATGCAAGGCTTGGTGTTCTATGCAGTATGATGACTTATTGTTGGGAACATTGAGGATGCATTTTGAGGTTGTTTGTGCCATCCCAAAGCCAACATTTTGTTGTCTTATCTAAAAAATTATTATGCGTGAGGCATGATTGCCCTTGTTGTTGATCTTGCGAGTTGTGCACCCTTGTTTAAGCTGGTTGTGTTGCCCTAGGGATTGTGGCATCACTCTTTTGATTGGTAACATTTCTTGGTCACTTTGATTCAAGGACTACTGGTGTGGATCATCCTATTGTTGGTTCTTGTTGAGACCATACCTCTTTTGATGAGTCTTTCTTGTGGATGCATCCTTCGTGATGTTACTCATTTTTGTGAGAATTGGTTTTATGCAGACTTGTTGTTGGATAGACCTCGGTCTTTCACCTTATTTTTGGGTTGAGATGATGATTCTCTATTGCCCATGACTTGTATGATTGTGTTGAGATTTTGATCTTGGTTGAAACCAGTGTTAGTTGCTGGCAATGACTGTTGTGTATGAATCTTGGAATTCTAAGAGTGTGCTATCTCTCCTAGTATGCCTCATGATGAAATTGTTTGTTCGAGTGGGGACCTAATTCATCCATCAATGTTTTGCATAATTGATCTCTATGCATGTTGCTGAGGTCTTGATTTTTATGATGTGCAAGAGTGATATGACTTTGTTATATGATCGTGCTTATGTTCCCACTAACTTCTATATTTCTAAGCTTTTATCTCAGTGTTTGCAGGCAGCACAGGTACAAAGATGTAACCAATGGTGACCTCAGTTGATTCTTTGAACACTATGTCTATGGGAAAGATATGTGCTCTTGAGCCCTTCATGAACTGATTATTTGGTCTCAGAATCCCAACATTGGGTTGCAGATTTATCAATACCTTGGCTGTGATGGATTAGTAGTACATTATAATTTGCTTGTCTCTCTGTGCTGGGGGAGCACTAACAGAGGATGGTGATCTATCCTAGACCCTACAGATATTGGGCTAGTAGATGGCATAAAATGGTATCCTTGGCCATGCCGAATACTGATGGCCCAGGAATGGCCAATGCATTGAGGGCCCACTATGGCAAGGTGGTGGATACTTAGTTGGCGTGTTTCGTTATTCGATCGTTGAGTTTGTGTCTTAAATAGTTTTCATTCGATGGTACCTGTGCAGTGGGTTCAGTGCGACGGTTGATCATGTACCTTGAGATGGTGGTGTAGTGATAGATGATCATTTATTCTTCATGATAGAGATAGTTTTTTCTCAAAATAGCATGGTTCTTTCATGGTATGCTCTTAGTGGCCTAAATCCTTCAACCTAGGATGGGCTTGGGTAGTTCATCCTATAGTCTTTTAGGCCTGGGTAGCATTCCCAAATACCATGTATGTTCCCATATAAATGTATTCATATCCTTAGGTGTGTGAAATGTATCTGTGTGATATTCTCAATTTGATTATATGCACTTAAAAGTGCTAGATGTATTTCCTATGTGACTCATTTGTCTCCTGGTTGTGGGCCTATGGCACACCTTGTGACAAGGCCAAGCTTGATGTATGGTGTTTTTCCTGGTGCTTGTTTTGAAGCACCCTTGCTATATGTTGTAAATGGCCTTTGTGCCTTGATGTATAATTCTGCTGCAAACCTCATGAGAAATTCTTTAGTTGGATGTAGTGTTTTAATGAATGGACTAGGGCATGTCCTTGCCCATTGTGCACTTAAACTGGTGCCATGTGTTCTTGGTGATGTTGGCATGCTTGGATGGTGTGTGCTTGGTGAACGTCCTTAAGATAGGAAAAATCCTGGGAACACTTTCTCTTGTGTTCCTGGACTGGCAAAGGTCTTGTCCATAGATGATCGATGGTTACTGAAATTCAAATCAATGTGATGTCTAGCGGTGGATTTGAGTTGAGCTCTGGGTATTGGCTCCTAGACTCGCTCTTCCATGATGGATGTGACTGTGGAGTAGCTTTGCAAATGTTAGGATGGTGGTCCATCCTTGAATAAATGATGTTACAGATATAGAAATTGTGATTTCTCTTGGTGGCCTTGCTTGGTGGCTTGAATGTGCTCAAAACACTTGAGCTAACACTCTCATGATTGGGGGCTTCTAATGATTTGTGCATGTTGGTGGGCTCTCGTGATTGATTGCTTTTGGTGCTTTGGAGGGATATGATGCACTCTCATAGATTGGGACTTATTGGTACTTTTGTGGTCGATGGTGTGATTCCATGATAAGGGACTCATTGTGCCTAATAGGCTATGGTGTCTTGCTAAATTTTCCCGTGTACTTTGTCCCTTATGTATACTGATGTATCACAATGTCCCTTTCTAATGTATTGTCCCATGTCCATGCTGTAATCTTAATTCATATTGGTGTTCTCACCTCCCTAGTGGGATAGCAGAGTGGAGCATGATATTACTTAGTGAATCTTTAATTTTATGAGGGATCATTCTCCATCCTTATGGATGCCCTCTTCAGTTCTTGAAATAATAAGGTAGGTGGTATTAAGACGGTTATCTCCTATTTGGGACCTAGAAGTAGTTGATGTTTGGGACTTGTTCCTAGCAGTTGCCCCATGTTCATGAACTCTTGGGGTTTGTTTTTAGAGACAGAATGTTGTTACCTAGGTGAAATTTAGGCAACCTCCTTTGTGAGGTCATGCTATTGATGTTCCTTCTTATAAGCAAGGCATGATCTTATGTACTCACTTAGCTTTTGGGGGCTTCAGAGGAACTTCCTTGTTGGGGTTCTCTGGTAGACCATCCTTATTGTAAATCCTTCAGGGATAAATTGTTTTGTGTTTAAGTTGTACATGATGTTGGTGAAAGCCCATTCCATGTAAAAATATCTTGAGGACTTGGTCCTCCTATGGGCAAGATGTTGTTGTTGACTTGTGTCTAATGTTTAGGTTAAATGATAATAGGTAGTGGTGTAGCCTTGTCCACCAAAAATTGATGTAAATGGGCTTTACTGGAATGTATAAAAGAAAAACCTAGATCTCCCAAGATGAAACAGAAATCCCTGTTGATAAAATTTCAAAGGGTATGTACTACTTGGTGTCTCGAGTTGTTCTCAAGCTAAAAATTGAATTTGGGTAAGACTTGTGAACCCATGTCTTCCCTTAGCTAGTGACAGTTCGATGAGATGGTTCTATTGGCTATATTGACTACTTGGGCATGTGTTATGGGTAAGGTGTAGCTGGGCTACTATACTTACCTATGGAAGAAACCTCCCAAAGAGGATCCTTCCTACAAGTGCAAAATCTAATGAAATGGACAGTTGTTCTTGATATAGTGGAAAAATGAAAATTTTTGGAATGTTGATGTTCCTTGGAGAATTCATGATCTGGTTTCTCTCAGAGGTGACTCTATATTCATTCCTAGACATAGTGTTCAGAAAATGGTGCTTGTCCCATAACTTGGAGTGGGAAGGATAGCTTGTATGTAGCAAGTGCGGTGGATCCTTCTCCATGAATGGGATATTATGGCATCATTCGATGATGTGTTTACAGTTGACATGAGGTAGGTGTATGGAGGATTGTCATGGGGTTGGCTACCCAATAGACCCTCCATTTGTTCTAACATTCGAGCAAGCATTCTTGATGTTGGACAATCACAAGAGGTGTTGATGATAGTTGGGGCTTGTTGTATGTTAGCCTCTTGGAGAGGTTTTCAAATAGATTTTTGGATCTTCTCTCTTGTTGTGGCTATGGAATACTATTAGATGATGAATTGAGGTATGCGATGCTAGTGTCTATGGATGGCAAGGTCAAGCTCAAAAGATCTACCCTTGTACCTTGTTTGTAAGGGAGAACATGCTTGACTCCCTTCATACCAACTTGAAAAAACATGATGACGAAAAGAAAATGCACATGGTATTGATGCAAGTGGAATCAGTGCTTAGATGGTTGCACTGGTGAGACCCTATGGGTTTGGATGTGAGTACCAGAACATGGAATTTTGGCAAGCATGAGTTGTTTGTGGAGACATGGCTCTTTAGAGCATGTTCTTCCTCTCGGTTTGATGTTCCCAAGTTCCTCACCATGGGTAGTGGCCCTGGTGAGCCCTCATAGAAAAAAAATCAATGGGTGCTGAGATGCCATTCACAAAGGAACTCAGCAGGACTTGCGAAAGAGGAGCTATCTTCTTGCATAAGTATGGGTTTATGCAAGAAGATATGTCTCTAGACCCTTAGAAGGGACGGATCTAGGGGATTCCTTAGAGACATTGGCCCTTTGGGTTGGACTCTCCCACTCGTGTAGAGAAGGAAAGTCTTTGGGCTTCCTCCAATTGCCCTTGCATTTCATGTAAGACATTGGATGGAAGGATGTATCAGGTGTTGGGGTTGATATCTTCCTTCAAGCTTGGCATCAGAGGATTTGATAGATCCTCAGAGTTGCTAGAGTTGCAAACCCATAGAAGTGTACTCTCGAAGCTATCCTAGGCTCTACTCTAAGGACGTCACTTCTTTGTGCGAGGGAGGATTGAGAGAGATGTCCCAGAGTGGTGGTTCTCTTGGGCTCTCCCCATGGTTTGGGGACTGTGGAACACTTTGAGGAACCCTTGAGTGATTCTCAACTGTTAGAAAACCCACCCCGACTTGGCGGTACCAAGCTAGCAATAGGACACCCTCCTGTTGTAACGCTCTTCTAAGTCCTCTTCATCCCCCCCCCCCCCCCCCCCTCCCCCCACCTCTTTCACCATAGAGAACTACATGGCCCTAATTATATGGTGGTCATAGATATGTAGGCAGCCAAGACTAGATAGTTTTAGTGTAGTGCTAGGCCACACCTTGTACCAAATCATGAGGGATCTGGGGATGAGGCACCTTCCCTTGTAGGTGCATCATTTCCCTTCCCACCGATGTTGTCTACAAGGTTGTGTGTGTGCTTGTTTGCATGATCCTTGTTTTGGAGTTTTTTACCCTCCATGAGGTGCATTGCCATATATGTTAAGAAGCTGTAATTCTACTTGCACTCACTCTTGAGTTTCTTGCTTGCTTGAGGCATATTCCCTAGGTCTTCCACCCTAGATCCATTGGATCTTAGGGAATTCCTTGGGGTGCTGGACAACGTCGGGGAAACGTTGTTACATTAGAGTTTACTTTTTTATGTAATTTACATTCATGTACAATTTACTTTTTGTTGTACTTAGTAAAATATTTACATTCCTATTACATGTTAATAATTTAGTGAAATAAATATGATTGGTTTCAAGCATAATATATGATTTGTGATATTCCATTCATAGATGTCATGGCAAACATCAAGTATACATTATATTAAACATTAGGCATAAGATGATAACATAGAAAACATCAAATATATGTAACATCTGACATTAAGCATAAGGAAAATAATAGGGAAAATGAAAAAGAAAAAAGAAGAGAATTCTTTATTGATGTGGAATAGTGTATCCAGATCATGCTCTGAGAGTGTTCCTTGGGATTTTTTTTCCTTCGACATCTATCCCTTAAAGGTAATCCAGTATTGCCACCACAATTAGGCCTATCACTAGCTAGAAGAGATGGAAAGTCCTCTTCCTGTCTCACTTCACCCAACATCTATTACTTGCCTTTACTAGCTTTACAACTCCACATTGGATGACCTCTAATCCTAGGGTATAAATACCTTAGATCAAACTCCCAAAGGTCACCTCAAAAGACACGCCCATTATTACAACATGTCCTTTCAGGTCTTAATTATAGCTCTCCTTTTGGGTCTTATTATGATAATGATAACATTTGTTACGAAGAGGCTCCATCTTCATTATGCAACAACACCATTTGAAAACATGGACATTACATGATTTCTCAATATCCCAATAGTAATATCTCTTAGTACACCTAGTAGTGTTTCACTTGGTAATCCTAGTAGCAATTATATTAGTCTAGGACATGTACAAAAAGCTAAGAGTGGATGCTTATCACCATAAGGCTAATTTAGGATTTATTTCTATTTTTCCTTACAAGTAATATTCAATTTTTATGTTTTACCTTTTTTTACTTCATGTTAAACAATATCATGTCATATGTTTCACTTTGGGTTAACACGTACACATTAACCATAATTAATTCAAGTGAGAAGACAATGATCAACATTTACATATTAACGCTAGGTATATCCATGAATTACAATAAGGTCACTCACAATGCTTATGATTAGTATGGTTGGGTATAAGGTCTACTCTATTGCTCATCACTTATCCATCATTGTGAGCATTACTTTTTCTAGTTAGAGTTCCATTCTTTCCTCAATCCTAATTTTTAAAGCTTTAGTAGCAATGGAAGGTAAGTAAACTAGAAGTACAATGATGCAAATTCTAATCAAAATGCATATTTTTAAGTGAATGTGACTTATTGCTAGGTGGTCATAGTGTTCTTATTCTATGTCCCATGCTAGGGAGCATTATTCTTCTTTTCATTCCAAATTCAAGAATACAACTGATATGATTCATTGGTCTATGCACCTATCTTCTCACTTTCATGTACCCCCTTGTTCCTTGGATACAATTTGATTATTCTATGATCAAATTCCAATAGCACATGTATGAGAAGATGCCTCCCCTAGCCATTAACTACCACTATTAAAAGCTCATACCATACCATTTAGTCAAATTAATATTAATCTATCTAGTTGGCTATCTAGCCAAGGGAACATCATAGCAAGTAAAATTTAATGACTTTGAGTGCTGAAGAAAGTAGGATGTGAGTTGAACATAGAAGTTTAAAACTAAGGCACAAAATAATCATAAGTCACCATGGAGTCACCCTAGTAGGAAATAAATAACCTAAGATGAGAGCAAATTGGGTGCAAGTTGGATGTGAGGTTGAAGCACAACCTCAATACTACTAAACTTCTAATGCAGTATGAGCACTTGAAATGATAAAATTTGGCTAATTCTTGGAGTGCAACATCAACCTAATGCAAAGCTAGTGAATAATATGCAACAAAACATCATTAACTATTTGATTTCTAGTTGGACACTACAACTCTAGTGGAATGCTAACTTTGGAAATCATAAGTTTCTCTAAATTCCTAGTTGTACCTGCTCATGGTGAGGTAGTGATGAGTCATAACTTGATTTTTTCTTATAGTTTTGGGCTGATATTAAGCTTGTTAGAAATATCTTTTAAATATTTATATACCTACAAGATTTCATAACAATTGGATGTTGTCTGATTAGTGAACTTAGACTAAGAAAAATGTCTTAAAATCAAATTGTTCATCTTTTGTGATGAGCAATGAGGTACCCCCTACACTCAACCATGCGAATACGAGCATTTCACGCATGATCTAGTCGAATTCCAAGGACTAAGTGCTTATGCACCCTTTTGGAACAAGGACGAGTTGGTTGATCATTGTCTTCCCACACTTACTTGTATGTCACAATTTTATGGTGAAGTAAGCTTGAGGCATATGATTTTTATATCTTTTATGTTTTTATGTCTTGTGCTAATAAGGGATAAGAGAGATAACTAAGTGACTAATTTATCTTAACTACTCATTAACTAATTTCTAACTAATCCTAACACCAACATCTGTTCTCACTTGCTGTACACATCTTGAACCAATGCAACACTATTGGGATTACCAAACGCTAATCGTTACTGGGTTACCAAGTGTTACACGCATGCTCGAAGTGATCATACTGAGTGTATTTACTTAGGAGAGTTGTAGGGTGAGAGAGAGAATTAATCAACTAATAAAGCATTTAATAACAATAATTAACATTAACTAATCTATTCTAGATGCTACAAGGTTTATCATAAAGTTCATCTTTATTGCCATACACAAAGTGTGCTTAGGTACACAATGCTCGAATAAAGATCCGTTCACTCTATGACTCCTACTACAGGCATGCAGAAATAATTCTAACTCTGGGAGGAAGAAAAGGCAAGAGTTTGGCTAAGGGACTAACTAACTAATTACAAAACCAATTGTGCCTACCTCTTATTTATAGGCAAGGAGGCAGGTCCCAATATCGGGTATCCAACATCGCATGGTGGGCTCCGATATCACAGACCCGATATTGCGAATGCTATATCACAACCCCGACATCACGGTTCCTCATACCCCAACAATTGAATGAAAACTCATTCTTGAGTTCCTTACAAAATATTGGGAAGGTATGGAATTATTAACTAATTGACAACTGACGGTGGAATGGAATGATAGACTCAATGTGTCTAGTGAATGGATCAATAAGCATATTACAACATTAGCATTCATGACCATTGTGGTGAACACTTGTACATAAATCACATCCAAGCCTTTATTTGGTAGCTTGAAGAGAAAGAGAGAAAGAAGATGAAGCATGGTGCTGCTAATGCTGAGATTGCACCTTCCATTGTTTATCCATAACCATGCCACCAAACTTGCTCCTTTCGTAAATGCTCCAGTTCTAGTCCGTCCTGAGTGCTTCTTCCAAGCCAAATCCATTGTTTGTATGATCACCATATGCACATACAACATAGTCACAAACGAGCAAGGATAGATAAACCACAATGCAGTTGATACCTTGCCTCGATATGAAGTGCATTCGTTGAGTTATGATTATGGCAGAAATTGGTTCAAAGATTTATCACTGGTGAATACCCAAGCTATAGGGGTTAAGCAAATAGTAGGATGGAAAAAATTAAAAAATTTGTGCTAGGGTCCCCACAACTAAGAGTGAACCTCCGATAGCTATAAGATGGAAAAATATGAGGAATAAGAAAAATGGAAAAAATAACAATGGCAATGCCAATAAAATGGATGTTATGGATGGGGATGAAACAAGAAATGATTGATTGTAGGAAATCTTTAAGGAAAAGAAGCTAACAATTTCACCAAAGAGGAATGCCAGTGGGTCCTCCCCAAAGCAGGCTCATGCCTTTTATGCCTTGACAAACCCATAAACCAAAGAGTCCATAGGATCTAGGAATGTCATTTGGAAGTAAGAGTTAAAAAATTACCCACAAGAATTTACCAAAGAAAAATAATGCATTAACCCATAAATGGACTAATGATAAAATTGGCAATGAGGTGGAAAATGGGAAGAAAGATGGAGAGGAGAGAATGGAATGGAATCCCAAGGAAAAGCTTGTCTAAAGTCCCATGTGTATTTCATGGTTAATATGACTGAGTAGAACTCATTCCAAATCTAGACTCAAACCAACCACATTTAGTGACCTCGCATCAATACACTTGGCCAATCCATCCTCTTGAAGCAACAAGAATGCTTTCACAAAGAGTCACCACCATTTTGAGGAGAGCGAGATGGAGAAGCAGGAAGCGAGAAAGAGCCTTAGTTAGAGGGAACCTTTAGGCATGGGTAACATATCTTTCCGATTCCATAACCAATGCTTGTAGCCCATATTGCTTTATTATGTCTAAGGGGTGTGCTTTGGGGGGGCACTTTTTTTTACGTGAGAACCACACCATGCAAAGACTTATTTGTATTCACTCAGCTTCCTAATATTTGATCAATGGTATAATGGTGGAAAGCCAAAGAAAACGCATCCAAGAACCTAAGAGAATGGCCAACACAAATGCATTGAATCCCCTTGAAGTCACACCCTTCTCATCCTTTGAGTCTTTCCTTGGTTTGAAAAAAACCCAGCCACCAATTCATTAACAAATTTGCTTAGAAAAAGGGGACTGTATAGTTCCAAGCCAAAGGAGACCATAGAGTTGTATGGATGAGTGGACAGTGTGGACTCATTGCCTGTTTTACCAAAATAACCATACCTTAATATCAACATCATAATTCAAAGGAAAAGACCAAACATTAGCAATCAATATGATATAATTCAATCCACGATCATGAGCACTTATTGGATGATGAATAAAAGTAAATCAAACAAATAAAGAAATAGTAAAAATATGAATGATGATGTAAAACAAAAATAAGAAAAGTTGGAAAACTGTGTAAAAAAAAATGTGTAAAACAAAAATTCAAAAAGAACTGAGGACCTAAAATGGTTAACATAGGTGGCCATCTCCCCCATGATTGAGTTGGAAGGAGGAAATCCAAAATAGTGAGCAAGGTTGTCCATCAACAAAGGTAGCATGTGTACTGGTTGTCCCAAGTTCATGGAAAGGTTTGGTTTGTTGCATGTTGACCAACAACTTCTTGTCCAGGCTCTTAGATTTGTATATTGTCATGGCCCCTGAAGGAAAAGTTGCATAAATAATATAAGGTCCTTCCCATAGTGTTTGAAATTTAGTACATTGTGGCACATGTGTGGGATTCCAATAGAAAACCTTATCTCTCGGTTGATATATAACTTTGCTAATCCTTAGGTCATGATGTTGTTTACTAAATTCCTTGTGCAATTCATTAGATGATAGGGTAGCTAGTCGATTTTCATCTAGCAAGTTAAGGGTTACTAACTATTGTTTCTGTGCTAGATCAAGGTCAAGGTTGAGGTCACATGCCATGGATAGTGTATAGAGCTTAGTTTGAATGGGAAGCGTTGGAAGATTTTCGTACACTAACTCATAGGGAGAGTAGCTTGTAGGGAGTTTCCATGTGGAGTGGTATGCCCAAAGAGCATCGTTCAGTTTAGTGCTCTAGTCTCACCTAAAATTGCTAACAGTTCTTGTCAATATCTTTGTAATCTTCCTATTGGTGACTTTGGCTTGACTATTCTCTTGGGGGTGGTATGGTGTTGTCAGTTTGTGTTCAACCCCTAAGCGTTGCATTAATTTCCAAAAAGTTGCATTTGTGAAGTGTGTACCATTATCTAAAATAAGTGCACGAGGCATACCAAGCCTATTTATGATTTGTTGTTGAACAAATCGTGTAGCTATAGATGATGTATAATCCTTAATGGTGTTGTCAGTTTGTGTTCAACCCCTAAGCGTTGCATTAATTTCCAAAAAGTTGCATTTGTGAAGTGTGTACCATTATCTAAAATAAGTGCACGAGGCATACCAAGCCTATTTATGATTTGTTGTTGAACAAATCGTGTAGCTGTAGATGATGTACAATCCTTAACAGTAGCTACTTCAGCCCATTTTGTTAGGTAATCAATAGCAACAATAATATAAGCTTTTTCATTGGACATTGGTGTAATTGGCCCCATAAAATCAATTCCCCAAATGTCAAAGGTTGGATCCATTGTTGCAGACCCTCCATTCTAGCAACATTCCCCCATCACGTTGACAACACTAACAAGATTGAACGAAATGATGGATGTCTTGAAACAATGTAGGCCAATAATATCCTACAAGCAAGATCTTGATGGCTATTCATCTCCCAACGTAATGACCCCCACAAGGACCCTCATGAACATCTTGAAGAACTCACAGTTGATCTATATCGGGAACACACCATTGAACTAAGCCATCGAGACGCACTCTATAAAGTTGCCTATTGATCTCCATAAAGTACTTGGATCAGTGAAGAAACTGTTGTTTCTTCTTAAGGTTTAACTCTTGTGGTAATTGTTGGGTAAGGAGATAGGTAAGAATGCTACTATACCAGTTTGTCTCCGTGGGTGATTGATTATTCACTACGCTAGCAAAGAGGAATTCATTAGGGAAATAATTAGAAATTGGATACTCATCCTCTTTGTTGTCCCATTGCAACTGAGATAAATGATTAGAAACTATGTTCTTGATGCCTTTACGATCGATCATCGTAAGATCGAACTCTTGTAAGATTACAAGCCATCATATGATACAAGGGCTTACCATTGGCTTCTTCACGAGGAATCTTATTACACTATGATTTTTATGTATATATACTTTATATCCCAATACATAGTGTCTAAACTTTTCTTGTGCAAACACTACAACCATTAATTCTTTCTCTGTGATAGTGTAGTTATGTTGTGCACTAGCGATACTTCTACTTGCACAGTGGATGTAATAAGGATGCTTTTGGTCATCTAACTATGTAAGTATGGCTCCTAAGGCATAGTTGGACACATCGGCCATAATATGGAACAGTTTGGACCAATTAGGAGCCTGTAGAATGGGTGTTTCTACTAGCTTCTATTTTAGAGTTTGGAAAGATAATTCGCATTCCTTGGTCCATTCGAAAGGTACGTCCTTTTTCGTTAATTCCACCAATGGTTTTGAAATATTTGAAAAGTTCTCAATAAATCTCCTATAGTAGCTAGTGTGTCTAAGGAATGACTAAATATCTTTGACAGTTTCCAGTTGACAGGTAATTCCTTGGATAACTTTGATTTTCTTGGGGTCTACCTCTATCCCTGTGTGTGAGATTTTTTTTCCTAGTACTATGCCTTCTTGGACCATCAAATGGCTTTTTTGCTAGTTGAGCCTCAAATTGGTTTCTGCACATCTTTTTAGTACTTTCTCTAACCGGTCCAAGGCTTGATCAAAGTTTGCTCCAGAAGTGGAGAAGTCGTCCATAAAGACCTCCACACCATTTCCTATCTGCTGTTGGAATATGCTTAGAACTAATTGTTGAAATGTTGCAGGGGCATTACATAAGCCAAACGACATCTGTTTGTATGCAAATGTTCCCGAAGGACTGGTGAACATAATCTTGGCTTGGTCTTCTAGGGCTATTTGTATTTCATTATATTCATTATATCCATCCAAAAAACTGTAATAGAAATGCACTGCGATGGTGTCTAAGATTTGGTCGACAAATGGTAATGGGAAGTGATCTTTGAATTTTTTCATATTTAGTAGCCTAAAATCTATGCACACTCTCCATTTACCTCCCTTTCTAGGTACAATAACTAAGGGGCTAATCCATTTGCTATCAGCAATGGGGTATATGAACCCAGCCTTAAGAAGCTGTTCGATTTCTTCCTTTACTACTTGCTTCAGCTTTGGGTTCAAGCACCTTTGCGATTGTCTTCAAGGATTCATGGAGGGGTCAGTATAAATTCTATGTTGGCATATCCTAGGATATATTCTAGTTAATTCAGGATATGACCAAGTGAAGGCTTGCAACCATTTATTTATTACCTTTAGCAGTCTCTCTTTTAGTTTTGGAGTAAGCTTAGCATTAATAATTACCATTTTTCCATTTTTAAGGAACGTGTATTCCATACTAGTGGGTAATGGTTTGAGCTCAAGAGACTCCTGCTTAAATTTCTCAGGGATTTCCAACTTCCCCTAGTTGATATTTTCAAGGTTAAGACTTGGAAGTTGGTGGTGGACTTGCTCTAATGTGTCTATGCTATTGATGTAGGCACAAGTCAAACCCTTAGTTGGTTCCATGCATATGAGCGAATTGCTTTCTTGATTAACTATCAACCACTAGGTCTCTTCCTATCGTGTGGCTATTACATACAAACATCTTTGTATGTTGATCACTTGTGCACACTGATTGCATGCAGACAATGTTAAAATTTGCACAACCTATAACCTCTGCACGCAATTACACCCTGTTTCACTATATGCGATGCATGGAACTTTCTTCTTCTTGATCTTTCCAAATGTGTTTTCCTTTGATATCTCCAGGGAAAGATCATAGATTCCTAGGCATGTGTCAACTGTGCTTAGCCATGCTCTTCCCATTATGATTGGAAAGTTCGCCTTACCGTTGTTCACCTGAATCACTAGGAAGTTAGCTAGGTACGACCATCCACAAATAGTGGTAACAATGTCCTCTACTAATCCCAATGGGACAGTGATGGAATGGTTAGCCAACTCTAGATAGATGTTGCTCTTTTTCAATGGAGGTAGGTTCTAGGCCTTGTACATTTCTTGAGAAATCAAGTGACATTTGAACCTAAATCTAAAAGAGCTTTGCACGGTTCATTTTTAGTGATTTTTAAATATATCAGAGGACTCCCAGGATCAAATAATTTCTTAGGAATATGGCCAAATTTAATCCAATTAGTGACGACATGTGTTAACATGATCGTATGTGTTGAGTGCAGTGGTTGGGTTGAAGGAGGTTCCAAAGTTTTGATTGATAATGAGACATCTAAGGAGCCAACCACTTGTGATTGCAAGGGATTGGTTGGACTATTGGTTCTAAAGAAAGGTTGTTTCTTCATGTGGTTGTTGGAACCAATAGTAGGTTGAGAGTTAATATCCCTTGTGGCATTACGTTGCTATGGCTGAGTAGGAATTTTACCTTGCATAGCTGGAGTAGGTGGTAATGGAGCTATTGGTGGAAGAGATGCAGTTGGATGAAAAGGATGGTATGTTTGTAGAACATCGCCCCTAGGAGAAGGAGTCCTATAATATTCAAAAGCTTGGTAGTAAGGTTGAGGAGTAACATGACCAGTAGAGTCACATGCAGAGACTGGTTGTTGCATGTAATATCCATATGGATCAGGTTGCTTATAAGGATATTGTTGCCTTAGTAGTGACATTCACCATGATTGTGTGTGTTGCCATTATTGATATTGCTTGATTGGTTGTGGTGAAGTTCCATTGGGATAATACATTAAGGGTTGGTGGAACTGCCATGGGTTACCTTGAGGATAAGGTAACCTTCGGGGTGTTTGCCTTTTGTTTAATCGTGGGTTGAGTGCATACACCCTAGACTCCTACAGATGTAAGATAATAGGGAAACATCCCTTAGGATGGTCATATTGACATATCTTGCATCTGCTATCATTTCCTATTTTCGAATCCAAAACTTCTTCAATGATGAAACATTTGCCCTTACCCTTGGTATGTGCATGTTTAACTTCTCTCTTTTTTCTTTCTTCATGATCACTACCTTGGTCTCTAGACTTCTCTACTAAGAATAGTTTGAAATCAATTGTCTAGGGAATCCCAAATTTGGTCTACCTTTGCCAAAACTTCTGATGTCAAGTTTTGAATAGGCAAATTTTTCCTATTCACCATCTCTTTGAGTGGTGACTCTTCTTCATCCTCACAAAATCTTACTCCCCTCTTCCAGAGGGAAGGATCTCGATTATACTCTTCCACACTTTCTCTCTTTCATAGCTCACCTTCTTCCTTAGCAACATGCTCCAATAGTCTTTGAATTTGATGGGACCTAAGCTCAAACAGTCTTCCTTAGGCATAAGTCCCAAGGGTTCTTCTCGTTTCATGCTTAAGCCCATCTACAAGATGGCATAATTGATCCCTTTGCAAATAGCCATGGCTGGGACAATGATGTAACAATGCATAGTATCAACCCATGGTAGCATCCAAGGGTTCATGTCCTCCTTGTTTCTAGCGTTGGATTTGCTTTCGTAGGTCGGACACTTGGGAGTAAGAGTGGTACTTATCGTTGAACAATTCTAACATGGTACTCCACCTACGAATGGATTCTGGTTCTAAGGACTGGTACTAGCTTTCTGCTTCTTTAACTAGTGTTAGCAAGAACAATTTAACTTTTTTCCATTCATTCTCTATGTTTTGTAAGGCACATGCATCATGGAATGCTTGTAAGTGATTCTAAGGATTAGTGTTTTATTCCCCTTCAAATTGTGGGATGTTGTTCATATCTAATCTTTTGATCCTACTATCTTTTTGGTGCCTGGTTGGAATTTTAATAGCCTTAGTTATGTCTAACATACTTCGAGTAGCAAGTAGGGGTTCATCGTGATCATCTCATCCATGGCATCGATAACGCCTACATTGTTCTCTACTCTCCCTTCTTCTATGTTGTGATTCTCTAGAGTGCCCTCGTTCCCTTTCCTAGCTATTTCATCTATGACTTCCACTTTGCCTACCTCTATCCCCATGGTCTTTTTCTTTATGACTACATCCAAATACTAAAGGAGAGGGTGAAGGAGATGATGAAGGTGAAGAAGAAGAAGAACCATCACCATGACATTGTTTGCTACCTTCTCTTCGGTGTTCTCGGCCTTGATCATGATTGCGATCAAAATGTTCACTTTTATCATGTGTCTGTGTCGCTTTTTTGGATCCTTTGTGCCTATGGGTATTAGACCCTGGGTTATGAATAGTGGAATGAAGGTTCTGATACACAAACCCTTGGCCAAAGTCAAGGGGAGAAACATCATTGTGTGGGTGACTACCTAAGGTAGGTTCACCACCCTCATTTTCGCTTAAGACATGTGGGAAATTTTGGGACCACTTACCCTTCAAAGACTTATGATGTCTCTACTATTGCAAGTCCCTTTGACATTGTGCCTTCATGGGATGGTATTCTCTCGAGTCATGGTTTTGCACAACGTATTTTGCATGTAAGTGCAGCATGCCAATTTGTGTGAGAGCACGAAAAAGCATGCTTGGGATTGAACAATCGAGAGGTAACACTATGTTACCTTCTAAGTTTTGCTAATGCAGTTGTTCATATTGATGAAGGATAAAGGTGAAGTTTGGTATATACTCATTAAGATGAATATATACCACTCGAACTTTTTAAGGGACTGGCGGATCAATGTCATGTGTATTACGCTGCTGATTGCTTCCAGTTTCAGACCTAGGCGATGAGGTGCTTTTGTACAAAGAAGAAGACATACTTTTCTGTTCAGTGTGCAATGTATTCTTGTTTATTATTTTCTCAACCAACCCTAAGGGTCTTTCCAATGATGTAAATGATTTCCTAAGTTCTAATTAGTGCACAAAAAACTAAGCCCTGGCAACGACGCTAATGATGAGTGGCGAGGTACCCCTATGCTCAACCATATGAATATGAGCGTTTCACGCATGATCTGGTCGAATTCCAAAGACTAAGCACTTATGCACGCTTGTGGAACAAGGATGGGTTCATTGATCGTTGTCTTTCCAAACTTACTTATATGTCACAATTGTATGGTTAAGTAAGTTTGAGGCATATGATTTTTATATCTTTTATGTTTTTATGTCCTGTGCTAATAAGAGAGAAGAGAGATAACTAAGTGACTAATTTATCTTAACTACTCATTAATTGAGTTCTAACTAATCCTAACACTAGCATCTATTCTCACTTGCTGTACACATACTGAACCAATGCAACACTATTGGGATTACCAAACGTTAATCGTTATTGGGTTACCAAGTGTTACACGCATGCTCAAAGTGATCGTACTGAGTGTATTTACTTAGGAGAGTTGTAGGGTGAGAGAGAGGATTAATTAACTAAGAAAGCATTTAATAACAATAATTAACATTAACTAATCTATTCTATATGCTGCAAGGCTTATCATAAAGTTCGTCTTTATTGCTGTACACAAAGTGTTCTCAGGTATATGATGCTTGAATAAAGATCCGTTCACTCTATGACTCCTACTATGGGCATGTAGAAATAATTCTAACTCTGGGAGGAAGAAAAGGCAAGAGTTTGGCTAAGGGACTAACTAACTAATTACAAAACCAAGTGTGCTTGCCTCTTATTTATAGGCAAGGAGGCAAGTCCCGATAGTGGGTATTTGACATCGCATGGTGAGCTCCGATATCGCGGACCTGATATTGCAAATGTGATATTGCGACCCCGATATTACGGTTCATCATTTTGCATACTGAAAAGAGATTATAAAAGTGCTTTGATTCTCTTGAATTGTGATCCAAATTTGATGTAGGATAATAAATGACAATTATTGATTATGTATAGTCTCGAAAATAATGATGAGTTAATAAAATCATGTTATTAAAATTTAATAATGTTGATAAATTAATAAGTTGATGAGTGATGTGATGAAACAAATGAGAAGATATTGAGATTGATGACAGTGAAAAAATGTTAATGATAATTGATGAATTTAATGAAAGAATGAACTTGAGAAGAAGAAATTTGTAATACTTCTTGCTCAAAATTGCCAAAAGTATTACATTATGTTTAGGTCATTCTTTTTATAGAAAATTAATGGTGCCAAGCTTGGGCATGATGGGCTAGTCTTTCTCCATTAACTAATTAAAGAGCCTAGAAATGAACAGACATGGTGAATTGGGACATTTTTAATGATACATATGCAAATCAATTCAATTTTAAAGAAAAATAAATTTAAATTTCCTATTTTATTTACTAGCCTAAATAAAGGACATAATTTAATACATGGCTTTATTCCTAAGTTACAAGGCAAACTAAAAAATGAAAGAAAATTATGTAGAAGATGATGCAAGGTAAAGAGTTGTAGCTAGGAGGTGCCTAAAATTTAGAATTTTCTCTTAGAATTAGTTCCTGAGGAAACTGACGTGGAGACAGATGTGGGATATTAGTTTGGGCGTTAATTTGCCAAGAAGAGCTAAAATGATCTAGAAATTGACACTTTGCATCCATGATTTGTTAGGCCGAGCATTCTTATCATGATGATTGGTGTTATCTTCATGATTTGAATAGCTAACACACTTATGAAGGATGTTGGAATCATCTCCTTTTAATCAAAGATGACACTTTTTGGCCCAATCTTTCAGGTTGTTTGTTTTCTGCAAATGAATATTTTTATCAGAACCAATGACACACAGGAGAAATAGCCAGACACAGGTAGTACTCTGACCAAATTCCAGAACACCCTGACAAACGTAAAAAGAGGGGAATCATTAATCAAGTTTTTGGCTATGTCAGCTATTTCTTCCCAAAAAGCCCTGAAACACTAGATTGTGCTCGCGTCATCATCAGAGTTTGCTATATTGTTTTATTGTACCTCTCTATAACGTCATTATTCTGTGGAGTTCATATCATGTTGTAGAAAGCCCAACATGCTTAGTGAATGTATCAAACTCATTAGAACAGTGTTCCTCTCCGATATTAGCAATCAAACTTCTAATTCTATAGCCAGACTCATTTTCTACTTGAGCTTTATAAATTTCAACATTTTCAGACATTTGTCTTTAGAATACAAAGGATGAATTCCTGAGATTATCTACAAAAGCTCCAACATATGGAGTGCTACAAACGCAGAGACTGATGAGTTGATGGTGCTTAAGATTTGATGAAAGAACTCATAAATTTCTCAAATTCTTCATTAGGGTAAAATATATGTAGTTTCCAGTACTTACAAACCTCACATTTGAGTACAAAATCAATTTATGATAGAAACCAGAACAGCTGTCTGGCTAAGAAATTCTATACAATTCAAGAGAGGCAAGTTTCTCTTCTTCAGCATAAAAGCACCTTTGTTTTGTAATCTTCAGATGGGCTTTTTTAACTAAAACAAGTGCCAATTCTCTTACTTACATTTGTGTTTTTCAGTATCACCGGTTGGTGGACAAATATTTTTTGATGCAAGAAGCAAAGCAACATCTTTTGACAAATAAAGAGGATCATCACCCAGAGGCTCAAAGCTCATCCCACCAAGGTGGAGTCCTAGGTAGGGTGATGCATGATCAAAAGCCTAACTTCTTTTGGGTCTTAAGACTTGAGAAACAAGTAGCTTACCATCATTCCAAGTCATGGGCCTATCTTTCCTTTTGCGAATGTTCCAGAAAAAAGCCTGCTGATGTCTGATTTGACAAAATATCTGCCTTAATGGAGCACATGGCTATCCTACATTAGAACATGAATGCCTTCCCAGAGAAGATGCTGTAAAACTCAGTTTCCTTACTAAAAAACATTTCACAGATTTGGCACCTCTAGAAGACGGTACCAAGGGTAAATCAGGACATGTAGCTGGTGTACAGAAATGCTCCATACTTTCCTCCAAAGTTAAAAATGTAGGAGATCTAGTCAAAGATTTTGCAGGTTTTCTTGAGCCAGCCAAAGCTTTCACTGTTTCTTGCCTCTGTTTAAAATATGTGACAGACGCCATAGGTGAAGCTTGCTTGTCCACGCCTATCCCACGTGGTGTAACTTCCTTGCAGCTAGTGTTGTCTGAGGTAATCTGTACACAAATATTAAATAACTAAATAGGGAAAATAGGTTTAAAATTTGATAATGATCCTCTAATTCACAAATGTAAAATAGATTACCCCAACTGTCTTGCACCAAGGTGACGAGTAGACACACGATCAGCAAAACGCAGAGCGCTAAGAGTCTCCTCATACAAAGTGCACTCTGGGCTTACATGAGCTATCATAACCACCTTTGTTTCTCCTCCTAACCAGAACAAATATAAATAAGTTTACAACTTTCTGCTGATACTAAAATATGTTTACCCAAAAATGAAAGGAAAAAGACAGTGCAAACCTAAAGAATGTTTAAGAATCTTGGTTGAGACACTATTCTGATAAGGAACATGTGACCTACTATGAGCCAGTGCAGAGAACACATCTCCCAAGGCCGAAAGGGATTTGTTAATGTGCTTTGCTTCATTTAACCTGTCTTTTGTTGCTCCACTTTTACATATTCTTTCACTACCTACAAGATCAACCAGGTGGATGCACCCTTCAAATAGACTTGTTATCAAATTTTATCCTGGAACGTATGTTGTAAGAACCCTGCAGTCAATGAAATGTTTCTTTATTAGAAGGTACACAAGACTACCTAAAATTACAATATGATTATGCAATATAAAACTAAATAACAACATCTACTATACCTATGAGACTGACTGCTACAATCATTCTGTAATGTTGATGCAACCTTCCATTGTTTTTTCTGCAATGTCAATTACATTTATTGCATCCAAAAGTGAATTAACATGAACTGACTTCATAGAAGGTATACGCAAAAGAGTGTTTTGAAAATTATCTTGAATATCTAATGTGCAAATACGTTTAGGAGTTTTTATTCTAAGCCGTGGAAATGAGTTAAATATACAAATAAAACATATTTTCACCAATAGAAGAACTCCAAAAGGATATTTTTTATTTGAATTTGCTGCTAATAAATCTCTAAGTTTCTCATTATATACTTCTACCATCTGTACTGACACCTGATATTTAATTAAATCCTTCCATAGTGTACAAAAGTCAAATATTTCTTTAAGTGATTTGTAATTTAATCCATAAGCATGCTCACAGGGTACATTTGGGCCACTCTGCATAGGAAAAAACAAATTTCAAAGTGACTTATGCATTACTTTAGAAGTCTTACAACACTTAACTACAACAAAGAACATTTTTACCTTGCACAATACATTCTCTAGCTAGGAAAAACAACTTACCATGCTTAATGTTTTTCCAGATCCGGTTTGCCCATATGCAAAGATGCAAACATTATATCCATTCAAAACAGATCTGACCAGTGGTTGTACATCTAAAAATAATTCCCCTGATTGGAAAAAAGAAAAAAAGTTAAGGTCATAATGAATATCTCTTAAACATATAGTTGTGCACAAACATATAAATCTATACCTTTGGCAGCACATGGAGCAAATACTTTGTTTAATGCAAATGTTTTGCATTCTTGTTTAGTAGTTTTTGGTTGATTCTCAATTGTTAATATCCCATTGTCACCTATAAAACTTATTGAGGATTTGGTAGTTGGTTGCCCTGGCCTAGTCGACAAGTAACTCTTATGTTTCCTATTTCAAGAGAAAATACTTGTCAAAAGAAAATATACATGGAATTTTTTTCTTATAAGAAATATGAGAAAATGCAAATTTATAACTTGTACCTTTAAGACATTGCAATTGATTATATAGTTTTGGGTTCTCCTCAAGAAACCTGTGATTCTTGGATCTAGCTGTTGCAAAAGCTTGTTTCTCCTCAAGCAACCTGTGATACCCAGACCTAATTGTTACAAAAGCTTGAATGCAACTCTCTATTACCTCAAATAAATATGCACAAGTTAGATAGACAAAAAGATAAATAATTTGATAATGTGTTATTAGACTAGCATATGAAAAGCTTACCAAATTCTTGCTGAAACCTTTGAACTTCTGCTTTTGCACTTTGAATTGAGTGTTGGAGATCCTAATCAAATTAATATAAAAGATTGATAACTAAATATACAAAGTAAGGAAACAAACAATTTTAAAATTAATAATATGGTATACCATTAGTGTTTTGTTACGAAGGAAAAGAAGTTCCTTTTTTGTTTTAGCAATTTTACATTCATTAATTGGATAGTTGGCATTTAAAGGATTCTCTTCAAAAAGAGCATTTTCAATAACATGGAACCCTTCCAACAGCTCTGAATTCTCTTTTGAAGGAACATTTTTCAAGTCAGAAATTTGATCAAGACATGATGTCACCTGTACCAAAGACAAATTAAATGAAAATAGGCATCAAACAATTTTAAAAACTAAAAAAGACACCATTTTGTACTTAAAAAACACTATAAAAATGTACATTATCCTTAAACTTATAATGTTCTATGCATTGCTCCTCTAGAATTTCCAATGAAGCCTTCTCCTCCACCTGAATCTTCAACAAAAAAAGACTTTAAGAATAAGACATTAAATGGCAATGTGCCAACAAAGTTCTAACATAAGTAAAAATTTAGGCATTCTATATAATCAAGATTCAAATATGAAATACTATTTCTAACAAGTTGAGAAAAAAAAATTCAATATGAAATTATACCTTTACAGGATTCTCCACATCAGAAAGGAAATTATCCATATCCCTAGAACCATGTTTGCTATTAGAATCATTCTCTTCAAAAATAAGATTTTCAATAACATGGAAGCCTTCCAACAACTCTAACTTCTCTTTTGAATACACATTTTTCAAGTAAAAAATCTGATCAAGACATAATGTCACTTGTACAATAGACAAATTAAATGAAAAGAGGCATCAAACAATTTTAAAAACTAAAAAAGACACCATTTTGTCCTTTTTAAAAAAACACTATAAAAAATGTACATTATCCTTAAACTTATAATGTTGTGTGCATTGCTCCATTGGAATTTCCAATGAGGCCTTCTCCACTACCTAAATCTCCAACAAAAAAATGATTTTAAGAATAAGACATTACATGGAAATGTGGCAAAAAAGTTCTAATATAAGTAAAAATTTAGTCATTCTATATAATAAAGATTAAAATATGAAATACTATTTCTAAAAAGTTGAAAAAAAAAGCATAGTTGTTGGAAGGCTTCCATGTTATTGAAAATCCTCTTTTTGTGATAACAAATATGGCTTTGGGGATATAGATAATTTCCTTTATGTTGTGGAGAGATAATTTCCTTTATGTTGTAGATAATACTATTTCTAACAAGTTGAGAAAAAACATTTTCAATATGAAATTATACCTTTATAGGATTCTCCCATCATCAGAAAGGAAATTATCTATATCCCCATAACCATGTTTTCTATCATAATTATTCTTCTCAAAAAGAGGATTTTCAATAACATAGAAGCCTTCCAACAACTCTGAATTCTATTTTGAATGAATGTTTTTCAAGTTAGAAATATGATGATGATGGTGACGACGACATTGCTGCTCTTGCGGATGACAAATAAACACACAAGAGGTGATGATGATGATGGCAATGAATCAATTGACCAGAATCAGCTGCACATAGTAAGCACTTCTCTAGCCCTAACACAACAAAATAGAACCCTTGATGCACAAATAATCCAAACGGAAACCTATCTTGTTAAATTGATCGATGTCGAATCAAATGAGAGGAATGGTTAATCATGTATTTTCTTATGTTAACTAAAATTTTATATTTTATAATTTTTCTTAGCTATGCAAACTAAACTTCTTATTTTTATAACGTTCAGTTTTTTTTGCTATACCAACTAATTCATCCATTAAAGCCTTGAAACATTATATTGTAACTATTGATTTCTCTGTTCAAGCCATTTCGGAAATATTAAACCTTTTGAATATAGGGCCAAAGGTTGCTCAGAACCAACTGAACACTTTCAAAACCGAGCAACTTAATAAACTATTGACAAAGAATAAAAGGGTGGCAGAAGAAAACGAGAAGGCTGAGTAGGATGCCTCTATGACACAAGCGCAAACTTACACGCATGCCAAGGCACTTAAGGCCTTACAAGAGGATAAACTCTAGGCCATACTTCAACGCCATCAAATCCCAAGACTTGAAGCATAAGAAAAGGAAAAGACACCCATGGAGAAGCCATTGCCACTAGGAACCACATGAGTTCCATCCAATTTTGTAATCATAGGATTTTCTTTTGTGTTGTGTCTCAATTTTTTTCTGACTCCACACTATGGCATGAATCCATTCTAGCTAGCCAATAATCCCATACCTATCCACTATGTAATCAATGGAGCTTGTTCTCACCTTAACTCAAGGACGAGTTTTCATTCAATCATGGGGGTATGATGAGTCATGAATTTGGTGATAGCCATGATATCACATCCACGATAATGCACCCATGATATCGCACCCACGATATCACATCCACGGTATCACAGTCGACACGATAGCGCAGCCTATCTCCTCATCTATAAATAAGAGGTAGATAGAAGAATAAGTCAGTTCTTAGTTTTTAGAGTTAGTTTTGATTTTAGTTTTTATTTTCTCTCTCTCAACCCTTTTCCTCTCTATGTATGCCTGCAGTGTGGTGATTGTAATTATATGACATCCTTTATTCAAGTGTGACATACTTGGACATGCACATGATTGGAAATAAAGATCGAGATTACTTCATCATTGCAGTATTCACTTAGTTTAATCATTTAATTAATTATTATTTATTGCTTTCCTAGTTAATCTCTTCTCACCCTTAAACTCATGTTAAAATGCAGAATGAGTATGACTTGATTACAAGCATTTAAGTGTGACTACTTGGTAACCCAGTAGCGTACCTAGGATCTGCACTTGGTAATCCCAGTGGTAGTCATGCATGAAGTCCAAGGTATGTATGGATAATCGAGGAATGGATGCTCATTGCACTTAGGCTAGCTAGACTCTCTCACACCCTTCTCTCTTAGCTTAGTTAATATTATCTTCCATTGCCTTCAGGAGTAGCATTAGGTTAGAAACACATCATACACCTCACTTTGGACTAAACGATAGGTGACAAAGCTAATACTAGTCCAGGTGGGAAGACAGTGAACTGCGACCTAAGGCTAACTGTCTAGATGCCACAACTAGTCCATTTGTGGAGTTTGACTGGATCACGCGTGTAACGCTTGTATTCATATGGTTGAGTGTAGGGGTACCTCGCCACTCATCATTGGCGCCATTGTCGGGGACGGTGCTAGTTATCTAGATTAGTTATATCATACAAGGTCGCTGTATAGAAATTAACAATAAATCTTTTAGCAAGAAATAATTGTAACTAGTCACACATAAATTCACACACAACTTTACAACAATGCCTCTCCTACAAGATTACGATAATGCCACAACTAGTGAGAAAATTCATTGGAGAACCAATGAATTATATGAAAATGAAGATTGGAGTACGCAATCTGAGGTGGGGATTTCTTATAAACATCAACGAAAGTAACATCATCCCAACGCACAAAAGCATAACCTACTCGATGATGATGAACCCCTACTGGCCACTACAAGCTTAATGCAAATACAAGAGGCTATTCGAATCTCCCGTAGGCATTGTAAAGAGAGCCATCTACCCAAGATCGACTTAAATAACTTCCCTACTTTCTCAGGAGGCTATGACTTAGATCTGCATCAATATTTACAAGCCTTCTACGATGCCTACACATGGAACAACATTTAATATGGTTGGAAAAAACTTAATCTCTTTCCAATAACACTCATTGGCCAAGCAAAAGTATGGTATAGATCGTTAAAACCAAATTCAATATGACGTTGGTTAACAATGGTATAACTCTTTAATGAAAGATATCAAACCTACGCAAGAGTGTCGGCCTTGAGGAAACAAATCCAAGAGTGAAAACAAGCACAACATGAACCCTTGGACATGGCCTTAGAAAGATATTATGCACTATTAAACAACTGTCTAGGCCATGGGTTTTCTGAGGAAAGGCTAATGTACCATATCATTGATAGGCTATGTAATGAAACAAGAGAAATCCTAGGGATGTATGCCCAAGGTCAACTATACGAACTATGAATCCATCAAGTCCAAGAGTTTATTAAGCGGGTAGCAAAAGAAGAAGGAGAATTGGCTAGATGGGAGAGTGTTGAAAAACATCAACGGGACCAAAATCTCAACTTAACAAAGGTCCATGATCATAAAAAGGAGAAATCAACCTATCACAAGGTGAAAGAACCATCTTTGCCGATACAACAATCATTAGAAGAAGTCAAGACAAACATCAATAAGGTGTTGGAATGGACGTATAAAAAGTGTGGAGAATTTATCAATATTATTGGAGATAGAGTTTTGACAACCCAAGAAGAAGGATAAAGTATCAGTAGACAATCAGAAAGAAGGGATAAGGAAAATAAGAGCTCAATTGCCAATCATACGTATGAATGCAACATATGCTTGTACTATCACCCCAAGGGACAATGCCCAATATTGTTACATTTACATGAGCATTGGGAAAGCTTGTTACATCCAAAGTTCATACAAAGATACTATGTTCAATCACAGTGGCAACGATCCCAGTTGTGGGGGAAACCACCTTTAAACTAGAGACACCCTTCATATCATCCAAATCCAAATGCTTATCTAGTTCAACATCCTGTTTCCCCAACTGGGTCAACATACTCTATCTCACCGCATTATTATTATTCTCCTTAATACTATCAGCTCATGTCTTCAACACAACCACCACCTTGTGCACCTTATACTCCTCCTAACTTTCAACATTCTCATCCTTTCCATCCTTATACATCGCCACTAACTGTTCCTAAGGTGTCTGCACCATAGCAACAACCCACAAACATTACTTGTTCTACTACTTCCAACAGTAGTGAGAGACCTCAAAAACATCAAAGGCATCCCTTCTTTAGAAATGACCCTAGGAAGGGAAAAAACAATTCTGAGGCCACTGCGTCCTCCAACTCAGCACAAGTCCCACACTATGGTGCACACTTATCTTCGAACCCAATGCCTCATGTAACTTCATTAGGGCCACCAACTAACATTCCAACAACCATACGGCCCAATGAACACAGTCATGGAAGGCAACATCCTGATCCTTGCATACCATCTAACGATCCTAAATATCATAGTGGGTCAACTCATTATCTGGGAGCTACATCGTATAAATTGCCCCACTATGCTTACTATAATCAGGTGTGTGAAACCCGATGGAGTAAGTACGGCCCAGTCCCAATATTTCCAACATGCAAGGATCCCCATCGTCATTTATAAATCCTTGTCATCCTCAACCATTTAGTAATGAGGGATATCCCCCATTCTAATAGCAAGCAGGATTAATAAATACTTTTTATTTTCTTTAATTTTACAACTTTTTATTTTCCAAATTTTCATTTTTCAATTTCTTTTTTTATCTTTTTGTCTTTTTGTCTCTTTACGTTTCTATAAGTAATCTCATCTACGAATAAAACACTCATGTGGATCATTGGTTGAGATGTGTTCTATGTTGTCGAGTCTTGAACAATCAATTATTTGGACAGTGAGCCCATTACACCCACTCATCCATTCTAGAAATAAGAGGTTCTGTTCGAGGGTACATTGATATTCTTGACATTTTTAAGACTTAAAATTGATTTTTTGTTCATTGTACCCCAAATGAAGAAGGATGGACCAAGAGGGAATGATTAGGGTGT
This sequence comes from Gnetum montanum, assembly GCA_015680685.1. NCBI lineage: Eukaryota > Viridiplantae > Streptophyta > Gnetopsida > Gnetales > Gnetaceae > Gnetum > Gnetum montanum. The sequence continues at coordinate 598,686 of MNCI01011084.1, read as the reverse complement.
GACATCAAGGGGACTTGTGGATTCTCTTTGGTGACATTTGTGGGAGTTATCATGCAACATGGTTGTACTAAGATCCTTGTAGATCTAATGAAAAATGGGAGTAAGAGTAATCAAGAGGGCACTCAAAAATCCAATGTTGTTCTAGGGGGTCCCACTGGAAAGACATGCACCCATGCCTACGACTTGGTAGCTTCTCTGGATTCAGCAATTAGAAAAAAAAAAAAGAAAAAAAAAACAAAGGAAGTGCCACAAAAAAAATCACTCCTCCCTTGAAAAAAACACCAAGTGATTGTACGCCTTGTTGTTATGGTACTCTCATAGTTGCTCCTCATGGGATGAAACAATGTGATGTCATTGATTATAGGAATGGACTTGGTCCTAATCTTGGAACGACAGGTTGATGACACATTAATCATGCTTTACACGTAGGATTCACTGTGCCCTATGTTAGTCACCTCATGTCCCAATCTCTACAATCCCTTCTATAGTTCATCTCATCTCACTGGTCATGTAATTGTAGCTCATGTCTTGTATAGCATAGAATTCTTACCTCATTTCAATGATATTTACATGTGTGTGTTTTGTGGAACCAATGCGGATTACATTTAACCCTTCTAGTACCCACAGACACTTTTAAGTGTGGTTACACAAGGGCATTATAGGTTGGAACCTGCTTTGGGGAGGACCCAATTGTGTAATCTTTTGTAATTTTCACTTATAACATAGCTCACACACACCATTGATTACCCTCAGCATATTGTTTATGATATCCATTCCCTTATTACTACTCCTCCAATTCAACGTTCATATGAATCATCACATAGCCTTTTTGTCTACCATCCGAGGTCCTTATTGATAAATTCCACACCATCATAATTTTTATGCCTTCAGAACTAGTTGAATTACCTTGGAACCCTTTAAAAATCATCCAGATGTCCTTAGTTTACATCGTTCAATTTCAAAAGAATACTAAAAATTTAGTACATTCTCTAAGTTCCCTAACTTCGATGAAAATATATATACGTGACCCCCCTATGCTAATCAATATCATTTGCAATTGTTCACATAGGGAAAGTTTTTCAAATTCCTCTCTATAACTCGCCATTGCATGCCTCTTGCTTTCATATCCATATCTTGCTCGCTGGTACTCCGATTTTCATTCTGTCTGAACCTACTTGAACCCAAAGTGTTCAACTTAGTTGTGGGGGAGGGGCACATGTCGAATAGCACATAAAGTTTTTGAAATTTTTTCAAATTCATCATCATCCAAAGGACATCTCTAAGGGTAATTAGTTGTAAAATTAAGAATAGAATGTGTCAAAAACAATTTCATCCCCTTAGCTATACCAGAAATTAAATTTGGAAAACACCTAAGCAAAGAGGACTCAACATTATAATCTTTCAGGGACATGTTCTTCCAATAATTAACATCACACGATAATAAAGTAGATCTATTAAGGTAAGCAGTAAGGTATAACCTAACTTTGGTAACAACCTTACTAACGATTGGCCCTGTGTGATTGTAGATGGCCTCGAAATGTAGACAACCAGAAGGTTCTGCTCAAGGTGTGATCAAACAACCTAGGAGAGGTGCAAGACAAGTTCCTTCCAAACAACATGCAGAGTAGGAGGAACAATCATTTAGTATCCACAAAGAAGACACTATTATCATACAATCAAGGCAGGCGAAAGCAGGAGCTACTGCAGCATCTGAACATGGACGATATTTCATGTTGACCTAGGATTTTGTTCAGACCATCCATGAAAGGTCCATATTCACTATAGTGATCATGGAATTAAACTTTGGATCTTTCATAGAATTTGCTCTAGAGGCCATTAGGGATCACCTCAAAGGATTCCCATTATGGCCTACCCTCTTTGAAAGCAGAGCCTGGTACTTAGGGGAAACATACCAATTTTGGCACAATAAAGAAGAAGGCATCACAGTTAACATTTGTGGTGTGACTATTGATTTCTTTGTTCAAGCCATTTTAGATATATTAAACCTTCTGAATATAGGGCCAAATGTTGCTCAGTACCAACTGGACACTTTCAGAACCAAGCAACTTAATAAACTATTGACAGAGAATAAAAGGGTGGCAGAAGAAAAAGAGAAGGCTGACTAGGATGCCTCTATGGCACAAGCGTAAACTTACACTCGTGCCAAGGCACTCAAGGCCTTACAAGAGGAGAAAATCTAGGCCATACTTCAACGCCATCAAATCCCAAGACCTGGAGCATAAGAAAAGGGAAAGAGAACCATGGAGGAGCCACTGCCACCAGGAACTAACGCCATCAAATCCCAAGACCTAGAGCATAAGAAAAGGGAAAGAGAACCATGGAGGAGCCACTGCCACCAGGAACTACATGAGTTCCATCCAATTTTGTAATCATAGGATTTTCTTTTATGTTTTGTCTCATTTTTGTTCTGACTCCACACTACGGCATGAATCCATTCTAGCTAGCCAATAATCCCATACCTATCCACTATGTAATCAATGGAGCTTGTTCTCACTTTAACTTGAGGATGAGTTTTCATTTAGTCATGGGGGTATGATGAGTCATGAATTTGCTAATAGCTGTGATATCACACCCATGATAATGCATCCACAATATCGCACCTGTGATATCGCATCCACAGTATCCCAGCCGATGCGATATCGCAGCCTATCTCCTCATATATAAATAAGAGGTAAATAGAAGAATAAGTCAGTTCTTAGTTTTTAGAGTTAGTTTTGATTTTAGTTTTCATTTTCTCTCTCTCAACCCTTTTCCTCTCCATGTATGCCCGCAGTGTGGTGATTGTAATTGTACAACATCCTTTATTTGAGTGTGACATACTTGGACATGCACATGATCGGAAATAAAGATTGAGATTACTTCATCATTGCTGCATTCATTTAGTTTAATGATGTAATTAATTATTATTTACTACTTTCCTAGTTAATCTCTTCTCACCCTTAAACTCATGTTAAAACGTGGAATGAGTACAACTTGATTATGAGCATTTAAGTGTGACTACTTGATAACCTAGTAGCGTACCTAGGATCTGTGCTTGGTGATCCTAGTGGTAGTCGTGCATGAAGTCCAAGGTGAGATAATTGAGGAAGAGATGCTCATCGCACTTAGGCTAGCTAGAATCTCTCTCACCCTTCTCTCTTAGCTTAGTTAATATTATCTTCCATTACCTTCATGAGTAGCATTAGGTTAGAAACACATCATACACCTCACTTTGGACTAAACCATAGGTGACAAAGCTAATACTCGTCCAGGTGGGAAGACAATGAACTACGACCTAAGGCTAACTGTCTAGATGCCAAAACTAGTCCATCTATGGAGTTTGACCGGATCACGCATGTAATGCTCATATTCGTATGGTTGAGTGTAGGGGTACCTCGCCACTCATCAATCTATTATGAGTATGGATAAAGGTGGAAGTTCCATGCCATGGGTTTGATTTTTGTGAACTATATATCTTAAGGTGTACATATATTACAAGGTTCCAATTATGAGTATTTAAGTTGAAATTGATTGATCTCACCATGAGTATTTGGAATCTAGAAGCACCTTCCATCCCAATTTTATTTACCACATTTGAACATATACAACATCCCCAATTCTAGCCTCCAATGCTAGAAGAATGAGTAATCCATAAAGCCTCTTCTCATTGAGAGACAATATTTTCAATTGGCACAAAATCTAGCTAAGGAAACTCGCATAAGTGCTCTCTCACTTAGCCCTTAAAAACACTCAATTATCGCAAAGCATAATCATGCAAACTTTCTTCATCTTCCGTCACATCAATAGTGAAGATTTCCCTTCACTCCAAGGTTGGCATATATATATATATAATGTTAGAATAATACTTAAGTAGACCTAAGGAACTCCTCATACTAGCCATAGATCCTTAACATATATTCCAAACATGAATTTATAACACTTTGGTTCAACATCTTAAACCCTAGAATTTTCATGATTCTATTGATTTTTAAAAATGCTTCAAAGGCTAACTACAACTTGTACATCCTTGCAATTGTCTATTAGTTGTGATCTTCTACAAGTCACACTTGCTCACATTCCATCTCATCCAAAAACTCAAGAGTTGGACATTTTTTAGTACAACTTGATTATAAGTTATAGTTCCTCATAGTCACCTACAATGAGCCATGCCTCATTGTAATACCAAAATTGAAGGAAATTCTTTATAATTTTTTTTAAAAATAAACTCCAATTAACTACGAGTTGCACCTAGATCATAGTCCAAACTATAGCTTAGTGGGAGTTGCATCCCCATGTAGTTTCTCACTATGACTACCAACAAGTGATAGCCATGTGTAAGAGCTCATCCATCATAGCTAAACTCCATATAAGAATACTAAATGATCATCAAGTTCCTATTGATCATCATGGACTCCTCTTATCTTGCTAAAAACAATAAAACATAAGTGTTCCTACACCAAACTACCTCCTTAACAAGAAAAAGGTTCAAGGCCTATACTTGGGATGACAAAAGCTATCATCATTGTCCAATACTTCACCATAAAGGATCCACACATCAATACATACCTTGGAAGTAATTGAACCTTACAACAATATCTCCATCATCAGGTGACATCTTGGAAGGTCAATTACCCTCATGACTCAACATAGTCTTATCACCACATTGTGATTCAACAAACATACATAAAATTATGACATCCACATAACAACAACATCTTCAAAAGATGACATCTACACAATAAAACACAACCCAAACCCACAATATTTCATCGCTTCATTGCACCTTCATCTAGTGCTTGCCTAATAACATAATTGCAGTTTCATGAGTTCTACAAAACACAAAATCATTAAATATTCATAGGATACTACAAACACACCAAATATTTTCACCTTCATGTATGTAGCCATTTTTCCAAGATGTCTCCTTTAATAAGTGTCAATGCTAGAAGTGAGCACTACAATGATCATCATGCTTCCACTTCCACCTTGAAAGGATTGTTGGAAGTAGTGTAAAATGTAAGGTCATTTCATAAATCAAATCCACCACTTATGTCTATGATGAACATTAGCACCTACGATAATGTAGCTATGGTATTATATGCATCCATATGATATCATAGATATGTTGTATTTGGGGTAAGTAATGCCTCTAAATATTATCCTGCCACCACACTTAATGCATATTTTTGCCTAGATAGTAACTAGACTCTTGTAGTTTTGTTCCATGAATTTAGAAGTTAGACTATGAGTGCATGTGTGATTTGAAGTGACTATATGATAGCTTTATTTAAGTGAGTTGTACTTGGACATATTTCATGCCTAGAAATAAATACTAAGATCATTTCTGATCATTGTAGCATATCACTTAGCTTAAATGTACTCTTTACTTATAATTTAATTTCCAATATCATTTACATTTTCTTTGCATATTAGTAACTTGGTAGAATAAGTATGACTAGTTTCAATCTTAAACATATAATCATCTGGTAACCTAGTAGTAATATCACTGATGAGTGGCGAGGTACCCCTACACTCAACCATACGAATATGAGCATCTCACGAGCGATCTAGTCGAACTCCACAGACGGGCTAGTTGTGGTATCAAGAAAGTTATCCTTAGGTCGTAGTTTGCTGTCTTCCCATCTGAACTAGTATTAACTTTGTCACGTATGGTTTAGTCCAGAATGAGGTGTATAATGTGTTCCTACACTAATGCTACTCCTGAGTATAATGAAAAGTGGTAATATTAACTAAGCTAAGAGAGAGAGGGTGAGAGAGAATCTAAGCTAGCCTAAGTGCGATGAGCATTCATTCCTCGATCATCCATACACATATTAGACTTCATGCACGACTACTACTGGGGTTACCAAGCGTAGATCCTAGGTACGCTACTGGGTTACCAAGTAGTCATACTTAAATGCTCGTAATCAAGTCGTACTCATTCCGTGTTTAACAGGAGTTGAGGATGAGAAGAGATTAACTAAGAAAGTAGTAAATAAAAATTAAATAAATAATTAAGCTAAGTGAATGCTGCAATGATGAAGTAATCTCGATCTTTATTTCTGCTCATGTGCATGTCCAAGTACGTCACTCTCAAATAAGGATGTCGTACAATTACAATCACCACACTGTGGGCATACATTGGGAGGAAAGGGTTGAGAGAAATCTAAACTTAAAAACTTACAATAAAATATAAGAACTAATGCCTAGAACAAGGAAAACCGCCTCTTATTTATAGAAATTGAGGCAGGCTATGATATCACATACGTGATATCACGGCTAGGCTGGAATATTGTGTACCCAATATCGTAGCTACAATATCACGACCGCTGCGATATCATGGCTATGATATCATAGCTAGAAAATTCATAACTCATCATACCCTCACAACTGAATGAAAACTCATCCTTGATTTAAGTTAGAACAAGCTCCAATAGTTACATAGTGGATAGGTATGGGATTATTGACTGACCAGAATGGATTCATGCCGCAATGTGGAGTTAGAGCAAAATTGAGACATAACACAAAAGAAAATCCTATGATTACAAAATTGGATGGAACTCATGTATTTCTTGTTGGCAGTGGCTCCTCCATGGGTTTCTTTCCCTTTTCTTGCACTCCAGGTCTTAGCATTTGATGGCGTTGAAGTATGGCGTGGAGTTTCTCCTCTTGTAAGGCCTTGAGTGCCTTGGCGTGTGTGTAAGTTTGCGCTTGTGTCATAGAGGCATCCCAGTCAGCCTTCTCTTTTTCTTCCACCACCCTTTTATTCTCTTTCAACAATTTATTAAGTTGCTCGATTCTGAAAGTGTCCAACTAGTTCAAAGCAACCTTTGGCCCTGTATTCGGAAGGTTTAATATTTCCAAAATGGCTTTAATAGAGAAATCAACAGTCACACCACAACTGTTAATTGTGGCACCTTCTTCTTTATTATGCCAAAATTGGTACATTTCCCCTAAGTACTAGGCACCACTTTCAGAGAGGGTAGGCCATAATGGGGACCCTTTGAGGTGATCCCTAATGGCCTTCAAAGCAAATTATGCAAAAGGTCCAAAGTTTAATTCCATGATCACTATAGTGAATATGGACCTTTCATGGATGGTCTGAACACAATCCTGGGGCAACGTGAGATATCGTCCTTGTTTAGACGCTGCTGCAACTCCTCCTTCTACATACCTTGATTGTACAGTAGCAGGGTCTTCTTGGTGGATACTAAAGGATTGTTCCTCCTACTCTACATGTTGTTCAGCAGGAACTTGTCCTTCACCTCTCCTAGGTCATTTGATCATACGTTGAGTAGGACCTTCCTATTGTTCGTGTTTCAGGGCCATCTACAATCACACGGGGCCAATCGTTACTAAGGTTGTTACCAAAGTTAGGTTATACCTTACTGCTTGCCTTAATAGATTTACTTTATTTTCGTGTGATGTTAGTTATTGGAAGAACATGTCCACGAAAGATTATAATGTTGAGTCCTCTTTGCTTAGGTGGTTTCCAAATTTAATTTTCTGGTATAGCTAAGGGGATGAAATTGTTTTTGACACATTTTATTCTTAATTTTACAACTAATTACCCTTAAATATGTCCTTTGGACGATGATGAATTTCAAAAAATTTATGTGCTATTTAGCGTGTGCCCCTCCTCCATGACTAACCTGGACACTCCAGGTTCAAGTAGGTTCAAACAGAATGAAAATCAGAATACCAGCGAGTGAGTTATGGATATGAAAGCAAGGGACACACAATCACAAGTTGTAGAGAGGAATTTGAAAAACTTCCCCTACGTGAACAGTTGCAAATGATGTTGATTAGCATAGGGGGGTTATGTATATATATTTTCATCAAAGTTAGGGCACTTAGAGAATGTACTGAATTTTTAATATTTCTTTGAAATTAAACGATGTAAACTAAGGACATCTGGATGATTGTTAAAGGGTTCCAGGGTAATTCAACTAGTTCTAAAGGCACAAAAATTATGATGGTGTGGAATTTATCAGTAAGGACCTTGGATGGGAGAAAAAGGCTATGTGATGGTTCATAGGAATGTTAAATCAGAGGGATAGAAATAAGGGAAAGAAAATCATTGGCAATATGCTAAGGGTAATAAATGGTGTGTGGAAGATGGGTCATGAGTACAAATTACAAAAATTACCCAAGTGGACCCTCCCCAAAGCAGGTTCCAACTTTTAATGCCCTTGCATAACCACAGTTAAAAGTGTCCGTGGGCACTCAAAGGGTTAAATGTAATCCACACTGATTCCACAAAACACACACATGTAAATATCACTGGAATGAGGTAAGAATTCTATGCTATACAAGACACAAGTAGCAATTACATGGACAACGAGATGAGATGGGGTATAGAAGTGTTCGTAGAGATTGGGACATGAGGTAACTGACCCAGGGCACAATGAATCCTACATGTAAAGCATGATTAATGTGTCATTAACCCGTCGTTCTAAGATTAGGACCAAGTCCATTCCCCTAACCAGTGACATTGCATTGTTCATCCCATGATGAGCAACTATGAGAGTATCAGAACAACAAGGCGTATGATCACTTGGCATTTTGTTCAAGGGAGGAGTGATTTTTCCTTTGTGGCACTTCTTTTTTCTTCTTTTCTTTTCTTCTCTTTCTCTTTTTTTTTGATTGCTAAATCTAGAGAAGCCACCAACCTTTAGACATGGGTACATGTCTTTCCAGTGGGACCCCCTAGAACAGCATTGGATTTTTTAGTGCCCTTTTCATTACTCTTACTCCCATTTTTCATTACATCTACAAGGATCTTAGTACAACCACATTGCATGATAACTCCCATAGACGTCACCAAAGAGAATCCTCAAGTCCCCTTGATGTCACACCCTAATCATTCCCTCTTGATCCATCCTTCTACATTCTGGGTACAATTAACACAACATTAATTTTAAGTTTTAAAAATGTCAAGAATATCACTATACCCTCAATTAGAACCTCTTATTTGTAGAACGGATGAGTGGGTGTAAAGGGCTCATTATCCAAATAATTGATCGTTGAGACTTGATAACATAGAACACACCTCAACCAATGAGCCACAAGAGTGTTTTATTCATAGATGAGATTAGTTACAAAAATGTAAAAAGATAAAAAGACAGAATGATAAAAAAAAGAAATTGAAAACTAAAAAACTGGAAAACAAAAAGTTGTAAAATTAAAGAAATTAAAAAATGGTTATTAATCCTACTTGTTACTAGAATGGGGGATATCCCCCATAACTAAATAGTTTAGGATGGTAAGGATTAATAAATGGAAGATGAGGATCCTTGCATGTTGAAAATATTGGGACTTGGTCATACTTACCCTATTGGGGTTCACACACTTGATTATAGTAAGCATAGTGGGGAAATTTATAAGATGTGGTTCCTGGTAAGGAGTTGATCCACTATGATATTTGTGACCTTAAAATGGTATGCAAGGATCAGGATGTTTCCTTCCATGCCTATGTTCATTGGGGCGTATGATTGTTGGAGTGTTAATTAGTGGCCCTAATGAAGTGACATGAGGCATTGGGTTCGAAAATAAGGGTGCACCACAATGTTGGACTTGTGCCAAGTTGGAGGATGCAATGGCCTTGGAATTTTGTTGTCCCTTCCTAGGGTCATTTCTAAAGAAGGGATGCCTTCGATGTTGTTGAGGTCTCTCACTGCTGTTGGCAATAGTAGCATAAGTAACGTTCAGGGGTTGTTGCTGTGGTGTAGACACTTTAGGAACAATAGGTGGCGATGTAGAAGGAGGGAAAGGATGAGAACGTTGAAATTTAGGAGAAGTGTAAGGTACACAACGTGGTGGTTGTGTTGAGGACATGGGCTGATAGTATTGAGAAGAATTGTAATGCAGTGAGATAGAGTATGTTGACCCAGTTGAAGAAACAGGATGTTGAACTCGATAAGCATTTGGATTCAGAGGATAGTAAGGGTGTCTCTAGTTTAGGGATGGCTTCCCCCATGATTGGGATTATTTCCACTATGATCGAACACAATATCTTTGTATGAACTCTAGGTGTAAAGTGCTTCCCCAATGCTCATATAGATGTAATAGGATTGGGCACTGGCCCTTGGGATGATCATACAGGAAAATATTGCATTCATACGTATGATTGGTAGTTGAGCTCTTGTGTTCTTTATCCCTTCTTCCTAATTGTCTAGTGATACTTTGTCCTACTTCTCAGATTGTCAAAAATCTATCTCCAATGATATCGATATATTCTGCACACTTTTTATGCATCCATTCCAACATCTTATTGATCTTTGCCTCAACTTCCTCTAATGATTGTTGTACTGGCAAAGGTGGTTCTTTCCCCTTGTGGGAGGTTGATTTCTCCTTTTGTGATTATGGACCTTTGTTAAGTTGAGATTTTGGTCCTGTTGATGTTTTTCAACACTCTCCCATCTAGCCATCTCTCCTTCTTCTTTTGCTACCCGCTTAATAAGCTCTTGTAATTGATGGGTTTGTAGTTTGTATAGTTGTCCTTGGGCATACATCCTTACGGGCTTTCTTGTTTCATCATGAAGCCCATCAATGATATGGTACATTAGCCTTTCTTCGAAGAACTCATGGCCTAGACAGTTGTTTAACAGTGCATAATATCTTTCTAAGGCAATATCCAAGGGTTCATGTTGTGCTTGTTTCCACTCTTGGATTTGTTTCCTCAAGGCCAAAACTCTTAGGTAGGTTTGATATATTTCATTAAAGACTTCTACCATTGTTGGCCAACGTCATATTAAATTTGGTTTTAATGATATATACCATACTTTTGCTTGGCCAATGAGTGTCATAGGGAAGAGCTTGAGTTTTTGCCAACCGTTATCAATGTTGTTCCATGCGCAGGCATCGTAGAAGGCTTGTAAATGTTGATGCAGATCTAATTCATAGCCTCCTGAGAAATTAGGGAAGTTTTTTAAATCAAGCCTGGGTAGACGACTCTCTTTACGATGCCTATGGAAGATTCAAACAACCTCTTGTATTTGCGTTAGGCTTGTAGCTAGTAGGGGTTCATCATCATTAGGTAAGTTATGCTTTCATGTGTTGGGATGATGTTGCCTTCATTTATGCTTATAAGAAATCCCCACTTCGGATTGTGTACTCCAATCTTCATTGTTAGATAATTCGTTGGTTCTCCAATGAATTGCCTCACTAGATGTGGCATTATCATAGTCTTGTAGGAGAGGCATGATTGTGAAACTGTGTGTGAATTTGTATGTGACTTTTTGTAATTATTTCTTCTTAAAATATATATCGTTAATTCCTATAGAAAGACCTTGTATGATATAACTAATCTAGATAACTAGCACTGTCCTCGGCAACGGCACTAATGATGAGTGGCGAGGTACCCCTACACTCAACCATACGAATATGAGCATCTCACGTGTGATTCGGTCGAACTCTGAAGACGGGCTAGTTGTGGTATCAAGATAGTTATCCTTAGGTCATAGCTCACTATCTTCCCATCTAGATAACTTTGTCATGTATGGTTTAGTCCAGAATGAGGTGTATGATGTGTTCCTACACTAATGCTACTCCTAAGTGTAATGGAAAGTGTTAATATTAACTAAGTTAAGAGAGAGAGGGTGAGAGAAAATCTAAGCTAGCCTAAGTGCGATGAGCATCTGTTTCTCGATCATCCATATACATCTTGGACTTCATGCATGACTACTACTGGGGTTACCAAGCACAGATCCTAGGTACGCTATTGGGTTACCAAGTAATCACACTTAAATGCTCGTAATCAAGTCGTACTCATTCCACATTTAACAGGAGTTTAGGGTGAGAAGATATTAAATAAGAAAGTAGTAAATAACAATTAAATAAATAATTAAGCTAAGTGAATGATGCAATGATGAAGTAATATCAATCTTTATTTCCGGTCATGTGCATGTCCAAGTACGTCACTCAAATAAGGATGTCGTACAATTACAATCACCACACTATGAGCATACACTGGGAGGAAAGGGTTGAGAGAAATCTAAACTTAAAAACTTACAATAAAATCTAAGAACTAATGCCTAGAACAAGGAAATTTGCCCCTTATTTATAGAAATTGAGGCAGGCCGTGATATCACGGCTGCGATATCACGGCTGCGATATTACGGCTGTGATATCACAACCAGTAAATTCATGACTCATCAATCACTTAGTTCACCTAGTAGCAAGCTGCATAGTAATCCTAACGATAATTATACTAGCTCATGACATGTATGGTAAGCCAAAATGAAATACTTATTATCATTAGGCTAATATAGGATTCACTTTCAATTGTTTCTTAGATTTAGAACTTAATATTCAATTTATAATATTTTACTTTTACTTTCATGTTAAACATATCATATCATATACATCACTCTGAGTTAAATCATATACTTCAACTACAACAAATTAAAGTGGAAGGAAATGATCAGTGATCATGCGTTAGCTCTTTAGAGAGTACCTTGAGTCATCCACAAAGTATGATCAGGTTGAATTCAACACTTGTGTGATTTGTATGGTTGGATATAAAGAATACTTGTTGCTCATCATTGGTGCCATTACAAGGAATGATATTGACATTCTAGTTAGTTGATGTTATACAAGTTTGTTGTATTGAAGTTAACAATTCATTTTTCCTAAAACTTAGTATATTTTAAAATACACATTAAATAAATTAATGAAATATGGCTTCTACACAAGACTAATTTCCCATCTGTTGATAGCATTAATGAAGGAAATAACCAAATTCATATTGAGGATACCTAGAATGGACTAATTCAAAGAAAAATTTCTTATGTTCATATTAATTCTTATTACATTGACTTTACTTTTATATTTTATTAAGATGAATAATTTAGATGGACTTATAGGGCAACATCATGTTTCCACTTGATTAGTTTTCCCATTCATGCTTAAAGGTACTATACTAAGATTTATTCTTGATCATACCCATGGGGCTTCCAAGTTATAAAGAACATAACTAGATCCTATGAGCTTATAAAAGCATAGGCTAGATCAGATGCTATTATGGAGGCTAGGAATGAGCATGAGAAGGGAAAACATACATCTCAACTGATACTAACATTAGAAAAGGAAGATGTAGAATATTCAATCTCTTGATCTCTTATCTTGAATATGTAAGACTACATGCATCAAAGCCTATGTTCAACTTTGGAAAAGATACTTGGAAGGAATGGAATGGATTCTAGAACAAGGAGAAATTCAAGTCCTAGAACCTTGAGTAGAACCATAAAGGAAGAACCAAGAAATTGCCAAAGGAGATCAAGCTAACAAACCTCTACTAGCCCTTCATAATCATCATCATCATAATCAATAAGCTTTGATAAAGATAAATGTAAACCTTAAGATAAAAAACTTGGTAGGAATGGAAAGAGAAACCAAGATAGACATCTCAAGAAAGATAGAAATCATGATGAAGTTTGATGAGCAGCAAGGTAACCCTACGTCCAACCATATGAATCACAAGCATTCATGCATGATCTAGTTGAATTCCATGGATGAGATTAGTTGTGGCAGTTAGATCACTATGCCTTGATCACAGTTCACTGTCTTCCTATTTGGACTAGTGGTAGCTTTGTCACATATGATTTAGTCCAGAGCGAGGCATATGATTTTTATTATTTTATATTTTATTATTCTATGATTAAAAATAGGTTGAAACTCAATTTATAATCAATTCAACTAATTTGATTACTAATTAATAATCAACTACCCTAACATAAGTATCCAATCCCACTTCCTGTGCACATCTTGAACACATATAATGCTGCTGGGTTACCAAACGTTAAGTGTTGTTGGGATTACCAAGAGTCATACACATGTTCAAAGTAGTTATACTTATGTGCTTAATTAATTAGCATGCATTAAAATGTAAATATTAACTTAGTACATGAAAAGTAAATTTCATGGAAAGTAAATCTAATCTAAGTCAAAGTGCTATAATAAATAAGAATAAATCTCAATCTTGTTGCCATTCATGGAATATGTCCAGGTACATTGCTAGTCAAATAAGACTTTGTACAACTGACTCAGATCCACTTTGTTGGCACTCATTGATTGTTCTCTATGATTATGGAATAAAATTACAAGAATTCGGCTACTCTATTTACAAAACTATGAAAAACTAATGCAAAACTATTGCCCAAACCATGTTCCCAAGTGCTATATTTATAGGCTGGCCCATACCCCTTGATATCAGATATCCAATGATGCATCTAGGGGCCTGATATCAGGTATATGATATTGGGGCTCTGATATTGGAGCCAAGAAAATCATGACTCATCAAAGTTGAAATGAAAATAGAGGAAGATAACGTTGGCATATGAGAAGATATGGTGAAGAATATTGGAGGGGCCATCATCAGTACAATAGATAATATGATGAACTCAACAGATATGATGAACCCCTACTAGTACTTGATAGGGGTCCCATTAATTTTGGACCAATGCAACATACAAATCATAGTGTGATTAGTTGTAAGTACTGAGGACAATGTTGAGTGGATTTCCAAGAACACTCATGTATATTGTTGTGTTCAATAAATATAAAAGATATTATAATACATATGAAACAAATAGAAATCCATGTTGCCATGATGTGAGGTTTAGAAAATATTTAAAATTTTATGTTTTAAATTATTATAAATTTTTTCTTTAGGAGATATAGACAATAATAATAAATACACATGCATTACAATCCCACCTAGGGATATGGGAATTGCTCATGTCATAATCCCTCAAGGGACAAGTGCAACATCACACACACAAAATGCCATAAAATGGCTCTTAGTCACAACCTTAATGACTCAACACCATGTCGTAGAGTTGTGACCTCATTAGGTAAGTGTGAATCATCACAACTTATGAATATGAGAAAATAAGTATTTTTGTTATTTTAATATCTTATAATATTTTTGGTATTTTAATGTTTAAGGCATCAACAGTGCAAAAGTAAGAAAAAATATAAGCCTTATTCATTATGCAAACATTGGACTTTGCATCAACTAAACTATTCTTGGCTATGTAACCATGGTAGCACTCTAACAGAGTTTAGCTACACTTGTGAAAGCAACAACTTGTAACACATACAAAACAAGGAAGAAATCAATTACCCAAGGGAGGAAGATATTTTCACATGAAATTGGATGTCAAAATCCTAAAGAAAACACTTAGAATAAAGTTCATTTCATACAAAGCTCATCCCATGTTTTTATAGTTTTCATAGCACAATAGTAAGGGTTTGCTAGCATCCAGGCATTAATGGAGGCCCATCAATGCAACTTGGATAACCTAGAATATACTAGAGATAATAAGTGAGGCAAAGTTCTCAAACTAGAGCATCAATGAGGTGAGTTAGCATCCTTAGACTAACATAGGAGGTGTGCTGGCATAGGGAACCTATCATACCCCTACCACCATACTTTGTATTCAATTTTCTAGATGAAAGCCAAGAGGCCTAAGAACAAGTTGAAGCCCTCCAAGGGTCTCTAAATGAAGATGAAAACTTTTCAAGAAGTCTAAAACATACTTCAAACCTACTAGTGGGAATTGGAAGTCAAAGATGCATACTTGAAAGATAAAAACATCAACCATGTATGTGAAAAGCCTAAATACTAGGTGCATGTGATACATGCTAATTCCAAAGCTTATAATTGACTTATAGAATGCCATTGGATGACTCATCATACCTCCATGACTAAGTAAATCTAGTCCCATAACTTTAAAGCTCAAAACACAAGACTCAAACTAGACACAAAACATGATTAATGTGGATGATATAATGGACAAATGAATAAATCATGACTATGTTATAATAAAGTAAAAGCCACCTCATCAAGAAGTACTAGGAGATGATGGTTGAGAAAAGAATCCCCTTGATGTGCCTGCTTAGCAAGAAAAACAGCTAGAAGAGCTAGGTATAGACATGTGAAATCAATGTAGCTGTTTCCTTGGGTTTGTTACCCTTTCTTGGAGATATTGATTTTTCTCATGCATCAATCCTTGCTCTCACATAAATGCCTATTGCCACTTCTTAGCATTAGCATGGAATTGCTCATGACTCCTCTTAGCTATTGGACAACACCTAGTTCTACTGCTACTCAATGAATTTTCTCTTCTAGTCCCATGCATGATTAACCTACTAAAGCTAGAACCACATAGAAATACCTAATTCATTCTACCTAAATGTCCTTGTTAGCCTTCCTAAGCCTTCTCTCAAGGACAACAATATTTGCTTTGTGGTAGAGAATGCACATATTTTCAATAGGTGCATTTTCTCCTATAATGTTTTTTCATCTGAAGCCATCTGATAGATTTTGACATGTAAGGTGTTGAAATTCTTCTTCACTTCACACCTCTTCTTGATAACTCATTCATTTAATAGAGCTACAAGTTTGTGCAATCTATGCACCTCAACATCCTAGGTTACCTAATTAATTATATGAATATTTTTGAGCTCATTAGTTTTCCTAGTAGTCTTACTTATGAAATTTTGCTACAAGTTCCATTAATCTTTTTTGGTGTGAAGGTACTTGTCTCGAAATTGGATCATGATTTTACTTTTGTCCTCCAAAATTTGCACATGTTGAGAAAGAGAAAGCACTTATTTTTTTTTCTTTTCCTAGCTCATTATTTTCCATTTTTTGGACTGATGCTTTAACATTTTGATTTGGTGCTTAAAGCCATCTTGCATAAATATAACTTCCTCATCAATCCAATGCATCTTAAAGAGTTCAACCTCTAAGTATTTGATCCACACCAATAGAGTAACTGTGGAAGGTGCTAGTATCAATGATGTAAGATGCTCTAATTTTTCATGCAACTGTCATACCTCAACTTGGCTTTTCTGTAACTTCCATAGATAAAATTTTTAGTTAGCATCAACAATTTTCAACTTAGCTTGTACCTTGACAAGTTTAGTCTCAACTATAGTGTTGATGTTCTTAAAAAATAACTTAGTACTAGTAACAACTCTTTGCTTCTCTACCACTAGCAACTAGTCCCAGGTTGATTGATGAATAATTGAAGAACTTCAACTGTATGCTAGATGTTATGCATGCTATGTTGTGATTAGTGTGAAGATAAAATAGTCCATGAAGGCACATGATTTTGAGATTGAGTAGGAACATCAAAATGAGCCATGGATGGATCATTCAACAATGGGTGAGGAAACTAGAAGAGATCCTCTCTTATGGCCTCACCACCCACAATGGCTTTCATCATTTGCAGAAAATTGCTGCCAAGGTTTTACAATCCTTTAACGTAGATTGTAGGAGCCTGCCCCTCATCCTTAAGATGCATGAAAAGCCAAGAACCATCACTAGGAAGAAGTTCTTGGCTTCACCTAATGCTAAAGCTAGGATGTTAGAAAATGGATTAGCTAGGCCATTGCACCTATGTTCATTGAGATGCTTGAGGTGCAATTGGTGTTTTGGATTGGCACTAGCAAAGCTAGTCTCAAGGTCAAATATAGGATATATTTGCGAAATGCATCTAATCCTTTGAGCCCATTATAGCTCCAATGACCTTAGGATGTTGTCATGGACCAACCACTATTACGTTCTTTTAGTTTGCCATACCTACTATTATGGGATGTCTTCCACATGATTCACTATGCTTACTAGTTCATAAAGTTTTATGATAAGTCCTAGAAATGCATAAACCTCACTCCTATCTCTAGATACATATTTGATCTTTTGGATTAGGCCCTTGTAGAAAAAATATGGGATGTTGATGGTACACTTTTTTCTCATTATGTCATAACCTTAGCCTCGTAGGTAGAGATGCTCGATGGATGTTTAGTGAGCATAAAGTTATGCATGAAAATTTTTTGCATAGAATTTTTGACTAGGATATGTTTTAACATTTTCTTCTTAGCTTTATTCATGTCAAAGGCCTCCAACATGATCCTTGACCTAAGCTTGGGCTTAGTCTTTTGGATTTGTGACCACTAGTTATTGATTGGTTCATTTGGGAATCTTGTAGTCCATGAGATTACCCATGTAGAAATAGGAATAAGAGCTTCACCAAGGAAGGTCATGGTACCATTAGTAGTGTGGTTTTCGTAGAACTTATCTATCTCATGTCAGTATCATGTGAAAGGTTAGATGATGTAATCATAGAAGCCCATTTGTTGTAGCGACTCCTTGAGCTGAGGAGGACCAAGCTTAAGGAACTAACGATAGTTATTTTTCTCATGAATGGATTGTTGGTTGATATTATGAGCACTGACACCCTCTTGTATGTTATCTACATCCTCATCCTCATCTTCAACCAACTCCTCTGACACTTTCTTAGTTTCCTACTATTATACATGTGCTCGACCCAAGGATTGAGAATGTGACTACCTGCCTCTCGATGTACTTTTGGGTGGAGGTCTTTTTGGAGTAGGGCCTATAGACTTTAGGTTACAAATTAGGGAATTGAAGTTATTTCCCTTATTCCTTCTTAGGAACTAGTGGTTCACATAAAGGTTCATAAATAGAGGCCTAATATTGTTCAACCTTGGCCCTCCTTGATTAATAGAGTATAGATCACAATCACCTCAACATTATTAGTTATGAAATCTACTAAAAGTCAAGTTTTCCATAGACATCATACTACCATTACAAAGTTGTATATAAGAACAATGATAAATATGATTCCTTGAGAAAAATGTGAAAAACATAATCAAAATCGTTAAATTATGGTGTGTGTGGATAAGTATAGATGAGGTAGAAATGCTTAAATATATACCAAAAACATTAAATGCATACTTGAAGTGTT
Source organism: Gnetum montanum (assembly GCA_015680685.1). NCBI lineage: Eukaryota > Viridiplantae > Streptophyta > Gnetopsida > Gnetales > Gnetaceae > Gnetum > Gnetum montanum. Next base: position 579,907 of record MNCI01011084.1, on the reverse strand, counting down.
GTTTCTCCCTCACAACTAAGTGAAAAAATACTAGGCTTGAACCACTGCTAGAACAACAAGGATAGGAAGACCTAGGAAGAGTGTGTGAAAAATATTACCAATCCACCTATTTTGATAGAGTTTTTTATTATTTTTGATCCATGGGAGTAAATGAGAAGAGAAAAATACAAAATAAATAGTGCGAGGCAAATTTTGGGAACCCTAACTATATATAGGCTCATTGACACAAAAGTGCACTAGCACAGGAGTGCCAATGCTCCTATATTGATGCAAGGATGCAATAATGCACCCACCCAAATATGGATAATTTGCCTAACTTTGTTCCTTCATGTCCTCTACTTATCTTCACCTACTACCAGAGCACTATTTGAGGTCCATACCAGGTCAAAATCATTTAGGATTAACCTCACAAAATGTACAATGAGCAAAATAAGAAGAGCGTTATAAAATTACCTTAGACAATATTGTGGGTCTTGGGAAAAGTTGATTGGTTAATATGTACAATCCCATGAACCAAGGGCTATAAAAGTAGGGTTAGAATAATAGGAGGGTGATTATAGCACTAAGAATAATAAAATATTGGCATAATAGAGCTGGATCAAAAGAGTCTAGCATGGTCAAACCTTAAATCATGAGGAATTGATACTTACACAAGTGGAAGACCAATTAAGTACTATATGCAATGCAATGTTTACCATCACTAGGAGATTAAATTTGGTTGCATCACATATGATTCTTACATTCCAAGGATTTATAAGTGAGTCCTCCTCAAAGAAGAAACTTATCTTTATTGCCCTTATAAAACCTATTTTTGAGACACCCATGAAGTCTTAATAACTAGTGAGACATTAGCATCAAACACAAGTCCATCCCCTTGGATGGCTAGATCTCATCCTTTATGTTACTTGATAGACCTCATGCCAAATAAAAATATGGATAAGAAAGGAATAAAAGAGATGCATAATAAATAATGGATTAGAGAGAGAGAAAGGGAGGAAGTACAACATCATTGAAATCTTAGCCAATCATTCTATTAGTTCATGAAGCATGTGAGCACATCCTACACTTCTTGAGAGATCCACTATTACATCCTTTCATTACTCCTCATTCATATAATAGGAATCAACCTCCAAGTACTAGGTCATACCTACTTGATCTAGTGCCATCTAGCCTTGATTCTTTCATAGTCTAACTATTGATGTGTACCAAACCAAGGTAACAAGCTGCCAAACATCTAGAAGTCCAAATTTTGGTTTGATTTTTCTCCATTCACACATGTATACATGACAAGCTCCATGATTTTAGCTCTACTAGAAATCTTTCATTGATCCCCTTGCTGGTGCTAACAATCCCACATCCCCATAAAAAGCACAATACCATGACCATTAAGAGAATTTTCCAGGTTCGGAGCTGGTCAAGATTAGATTAAAGTATTTACTCCATGTGCTACTTAATAATATAATTAATACACATTTTTTGAATAATAATAAATATATAAATATAAAAAATACATAATACCATTAATTGATACATACATGTCAAAGCCCAACAACATGAAATAGTAAGTACATAACCATAAAATATATCAAACTACTAACATGCATAATGCACACCCATGCATAAGAAACACAATCTCGATAAAGAATCATAGGTACCATGAATGCCAAAGAATATAGGATGTTATAGTGACTCTATGAGATTTGTATTTTTAGGCTTCTCTTTAATGGTTTTTTATGATATCTTGAAATAAGGTTGAAATGATGATATGCTTGATATAAGGAAATCAAAGTGAAATAGATGAAACAACTAATATGCTAAAACCAATGAAATTGTTATTCTAATTTTCTATCTTTACAAACATGAGAGATAAATCTATTCATAAAATAGTCTAATAGATAGAGAGCATCAAAATATTAACACTTAGGAGAGAAATAAACATAAACATGGAGGCAAATCATAAACTTCTATTACAATCATGAATGAAATGACGTATCAATGCAATGATTCATAAGGAGATGCTTTTGTGAGCACTTTTGACTCTACTTCAAAGGGTGAAGAAGTTCCTCACGTTCTCTTATATTATATTATGATTAGAGATTAAGGTGCTTAAGAGCACACTCCATCTCTTGGGGAGTTCTCTAGTCTCTTAAATCTCTCTAATTTATATTTTCTTATTTTCTTAAAAAAAATTCTCTATTGTATTGTGTTCTTGATACAATGGCCATATATATCCTTATATAACCTTTGGAGAATGATTGGCTAAAACATGGTTGGATTACTTGATCCATAGGTATAGTATGAATAGCCACTAATGTGATTGCAAATTACATCTTGAAGAGAGATCTAGTGGAAGGTAGGTGATGATGCTAGGTGGCCCATATGATTTCAATGATTCTCAACTAGATACTTGGCTTTGGAGTGGTTCCAACATATATGAGAGTAAACACTTATAATCTTGTATGCTCTTAAGTGGTTCCAAGTAAGAGACAGGTGTCATGTTGTAAGAGGACCTACTTTGACTTTTCTTCTTTCTCCTTTTTCATGTTTTCTTTTTTTTTTAAATCTTTTTTCATGCCTCTTTTTAATTTTTTTTGTTCCTTCTTAAGTGGTCATTTCTCCATATTTGGATTCTTATAGAGTCTTCCATGATTCTTCTTTATTGACTAAATTTTATCATTTTGAATACATCATAAGAATCAAGATGACATCAAATGTAGATCAGCTAACTAGTGACAATTTCTCCTTTAATGTATATTTGATTGAGCCTCAATGATCCTTTCTTTATAATTATAACTTGTATTGATGACATCTCCTTTATTGGTTTCTGTGCTTGATGTATGCTAAAGTCTTTCATTCCTTTCATTAATGATTCTTCTTTAAGATCTTCAAGTTGTTTATTGGTGCTTAATAAAGTCTTTTTTCTCTCTCTTTCTTTTTTTTCATCTTATTTATCTTTTGTAATTATTTTATCTTTTAAGGTTGTCACTTCAATGCTCACATGTCATGATTTCTTAATGTTTTTATTCTTTAGATGATTTTTTCTTCCTTTTTCAATGATCTCCTTTATGGTATTATAATTTGTCTTTCTTGGCCTTAATGTGGTTTTTTTGGTATATTTTAATGCTTCTAATTTTATTGGAAACTTTGAAATTTCAATGGATTTCCATTGTTAACCATGATATATGTTTTGGATCTCACATGGAGGTTTTCAAGCCTTCTTTGACCTCATGGATAATTTTACATTTTGGAGCCTTTTGAGTATCAATTAGGCTAGGGAAGATTTTTAGCCTATTTTGACCTCTTAGATCATCTTGCCTCTTGAGAATTTTGGAGCTTCTTGGGTCTACATTAGGGCTATGGATGATTATCAACCTCTCTTTACCTCTATGATCTTTTGCCTCTTTAGCATTACATTTTTTGATATTGGGATGGATGCCTCTATGAGAATTTAAAATGGCCAAGATTACAACATGAGAATGTTTGACACATGACATATGAAAATGAATGAAATTGAGGATATGATGGTAAGCCCCATGATTATTTGACATCCAACCTTTGATGCAGTGGTCCTCCTTGAGATTTGAGACCTAAACAAAAGATTTTTTATATCAGTTGGCAAAGTTTGTGAATAGAAACCATTTTTTTAATTTTTTCTTTTAAAATTCTATGATAAAAAATCATTTAAAAAAATTTACTTCTAAGATTAGAACATATTATCTAATACGTAAATTCATAATTTTTTTTTGCAGTGAAATATGATTTCTTTAAGCTTCTTGGATCAACTAGCCTTGCTTGAGAATTCAATTGATAAGTTAATCACAATTGGAATTATATGAAGTGGCTTGATCATGGTTTTGCATATCATGAATGAACTTATGATAGAGTCATGGTGCTTTAACATAGGTTCTAGTTAGGTTGTGATCTATCAGGGTGCTGAAAATATTGATCATAAATCATGGTGAAGTCATGGAGGCTAGACCATAGGTTGTGCTTAGGTCATGATTGATTCTAAAGCTACTCTAGTATTACCCTCAACCGTTGGTTGGATTCTATCTTAGTCCTGAGTTGTGACGAGCTCATGGTTGCCTCATTATGGATTGTGGTGAGGTCATGATTATTTAACCATGGATCTTGGTCAGGTCATGGTGCCTTTTATTAGTATAGGATTACTACCGTCTACCTCTAGCTTGGATTTGTAAATACCATGAGTCATGATGACTTGACCATAAGTTGCATTCACTTGTAAAGATGTCATTCTACTACTTTTAGCTTCTATGTTGACATGCTCTATATAACATTCCACTAATTGGGCTTAGGGTAGTAAGGAATTACTTAAATAACATACATAACTATAAGAATAAATAAAGCATTACTTACAAAAATTGAATGGATGCCAAGAAAAACTAACAAGAAAAGCAATAGGTATTTGATGAAGCAGTGTTAACTGGTTGTGTTGATGGACATGTGTCGATGTAGCTCTATTGATGCTTGGACATTTGCATTGATGCATCAACACAAAGTCAAGTCAAGTTTGTATAAATGCACATATCCATCACATTTATGACATGTTGAGTTAGTAGTATAGTGGATCTCTTGTAGTTTGCTTTTGCTAGAGTTAGAATATTTTCTGAGTGCCCATAGTATGAACTAAAGTAATTGTACAAATCTTTATTCTAGCATCATATACCTAAACACATTGATGTGATCAACAATAAAGATGAGATTCTTGACATTCATTTTAGTACTTGGAATAGATTAATGTTTTTTGCTTACACTTTATTTTTAATGAACTTTATATTCTTGTGTTAATTAATTAATACATTTAATAATGAACACATAAGTATGACCACTTTGAGCATACCATTTAATGCTTAGTAATCCCAACAGTGGTCATTTGGTATGCCTAGAAATTGGTACTTGGTAATTCAGTATTGTTAGTATGAGTTTGGGATGTGTACAACAAGTGGGTACAAACACTTATGTTAGGATAGTTAGCCTTAGAACCTTTAGATAGTTAGAGTAGTTAATTATTAAACATTTATCTTTTAATCAACACTTATGATAAAAACATATAAAAATATAAATATAAACAAATATCATATGTAATAACTCACATTTAACCATACATAAGGGCCTAAAAAAGTGAGATTTAAGAAGGAAATGATCATGCATTTCCTTAAGACACAATCTTTGTCTATAAATACACTTAGGATCTAAGTCCATGGAATTCGATCAGATCACTAGTGCATGCTTGTGATTTGTATGGTTGGGCATAGGGACTACCAGTTACTCATTAGTATCCATAAGCAAGTGTATTGGGGTAAGAGAAAATATGTAGCAAAATATACAACATGGTAAAACAAAGATAATAGTTCTATGCATGTCAATCCTAATCTATATTGGCTTTTTAGAGTAGCAGATAATAAGTTTTTGTTTTTATTATATAATAGAAGTTTATTTTAATAAAATATAGGAAATTTCCAAATTAGTGGGTAATTGTAATGTTATTTTGGCTCCAATCCATATATATATATATATATATATAAGTTTTTTATCATTGAAACTATATTGTATTATTTTTAGAAAACTTTTCCTCATTTCTCACATATATATATCCAAAGCATCTTTTAGAAATTTTTATTATGAAATCATTAATATAATTTTGTCAATAATTTTAACTATTTTGTCATGAATTCATCAATATTTCAGCAATTCATCAACATCATTCATCATTATTTACTCAATCTTGGAAGTTGAATAGTCAGAATTAGGAAAATTTACTATTTCAATAATATCTTAGTTATATTGTAACATTTTTTAGTGATTTTGTATTTATTAGAAAGCTATAATAGGTAGTTACATGTAGCAAAAATTTCAGTTAAATATCTATTTTTGTTTTGGAGAAATTAGTTCTATAATTTGGTAAATTTTCTAAATCCCAAATTTTCACTAGAATGAATGAAGGTAAATGATTAGATTATTGCATCCTCATCAAATAATGATTGGGTATGATATTGGATTTATTTTAAAAATAATGCTTTTGAGAAGATTTAATTAAAATTTTAGCATCAATAACTTAAAAAATTTTGAGTTATCATCTTTCAAATTTGCACTACTAGAATTGCTACAATTTCTGATAGATTTGAAAGAACATAATATAACCTTAGGTTTTGGATATCTTTTATAAGACTTTATTTTTTCAAATTGTAGAGAAATTTCTAAGCTTTTCAAAGAAACAAATTTTATTAGCTAATTCTTTGTGATGTCAAGATAACCAAGCAATTCTTTTATTGCCTAAAATTCCATCACTTTCTATCAAAGCTTGAGGTTCAATTACAAAAATGAACATAAAATACATAGCTAGATGTTCTATCTTCAATGGCTTTCAAGAATTCAACCTATGGACAAGGATGATGAAAGGTCTTCTTGAACATAAACTTTCAGTAGATTACAAATGAAAAAATATGAAACAAAAAAAAAGAATAATAATTTGACTCTCATGATGCTATTGGATAGTATCTTATAAGTTATTTTTCACGTATACAATCTTCATGCTATTGCCAAAATGAAGTTTGGAATAATCTCTAATTAGAATAAAAGGAAAGCTTAGAAAATCAACAATTACAACAACAAATTCAATATCCTAGAAATTAGAAGAAATAAAACTATCGAAGACTTCTTTATTAGAATGCGTGACAACTTACAAAAAATAGATGAATATGGCTATGGATATACCAAAAATATATATATATATTTTGAAATTTTTTCAAGCTCTTTATATAGATTCAAGATTTGAAAATATGATGAAAAATGTTACTCTTTCAAAGAACCTCAACATGCTTAGTATCAATGAATTAGTTTCTCAAGTTAAAACCCTATAAATTATGAAGAATAAAAAACAACTTTGTAAATATAATCATGCCTACATAATTAACCAAAGAGGAAGAGGTAAGCAAGGAAGGTTCAAGATGAGATGAAGATTCAATTATTAAAATAGAGATTATGGAACAAACTTAGAAGAAAATTATGGAAAAAATATAAGAGAAAGAGGAAGAGGTTTAACTATAGGAAGAGGTAGATGGAATCAATCAAGAAAATAAAGATATGATCAACATGCAATACAATACTATAGCTTCTATAAAATAGTAGGCCATACCATTAACCAAGTTTGGACTAGAATTAATTTTGAAATACTACATAAACAAACTTCATAAATAGAATAAGATAATCCCTCATCATCTCAAAATAATACTCAAGAAGAAGAGAAAGGTAATTATGAAACCTTCAATTTAATTAAAGAAATAAAGCAATATTCTTGAATTGTAGATAGCAGGTGCTTCAATCATATGACACCATACAAAAATGATATTCTAAATTACAAAATAAAAAATAGTCTTGGAAACATCAAAATTGGAGATGGAAAATACTTAGTCATGAAAGGAATAAGAGATTATGTAGCTAAATTAAACAATGAAGAAAAATTTACCATTTCCAATATGTATTATATTCCTAATCTTTCTAGCCATCTCATCCTTATTGGACAAATCTCTAATGGAGGAAATAGTATTAGTTTCAGGTGTAATTTTTGTATTATCAACAAACCCAATGGTGAAGAAATTGTGAAAGTCAAATCCTTGAATAATAGAATATATTGCCTTGGATGTGACTATTTCAATGAAAAAAGGGGATATCATAAGTATTCCTCACAAAAAAGCCAATTAAATGGTAAATTAATATGAAGTTAAGAAAAAGGATAATGAGGATTTTAGTAAGTCCAAATTTTAGCATAGAAGGCTTGATCATACCTCATATTAAAAAATTAAAAGAATGATTAAATAGGGAAAAGCTATAGTAATGAAAATTTCAGATATTCCTCAAGGCAAATGTGAGACTTGAATACAATAAAAGCAACCCAATTCTCACAACTCTCACATGTTAAAGAAGGAAAAACCATTTGATCCTCTACACATGAATCTTGTTAGACCAATGCCCACTATTTAAATATGAGGAGAAAATTATTTCATGCTCATAGTAGATGACTACTCAAGATACACTTGGACTTACAATCTAAAGCAAATGGATGAGACCATCAAATACTTTGAAACTTTCCACAAACTAATTAAAAACTCCATAAATGTCAAGATTAGGGAAATCAAATTAGATAAATGAGATGAATTCATAAATAAATAATTTAACAAGTACTATAAAGAAAATGATATCTTTTATTAGACCACATATGGATATAGCCCACAATCAAACAAAGTAGTTAAAAGAAAGAATATATAAATATAAGACATGAAAAGGTGCTTACTAAAGCATGTCTCACTACCTAAACACTATTAGAGTACAATCATCATTTCCTATTATTATATTTCTAATTGAATCATCACCAAAAGAAATGAAGATAGATCTTCATATGATGTTATGTACAACAAAATTCCTAATCTAAGTCACACTAGAATATTTGGAGGTTAGTGCTATGTAAAGACCCCAAAATAATTCATTGAAAAACTTGAAGATAAAGAAAAGAAATGCATCTTTCTTGGTTATGATTGTCACACCAGTGGTGCTACAACCTTAGAAATTAGAAATGACATGTTTGAAAAGTTATTATATTTGATGAGACAAAGTTTAGTACAAGTGATTTTTTCAAACATCAAGAGAAATTAGACACATATCAAAGTTCAAAACCTTGGGTTCAAAGAGATCATCCTTGCACTTAAATGCTAAAGATAAATTTTAAAAGAACTACAAGATCTCACAATATTACCAATATTGCATATTCAACAATCTTATGTAAACCAGCCAATGTTAAGGAAGTCATGAAAGTAAAATTCTAGAAAGAAGCCATGAATAAAGAGTACAATGTCATCCTAAGAAATCACACATGTAAATTAGTGGATAAACCAAAAGATAAAATGGTTATTGATTGAAAGTGACTATATAAAACAAAGTACAATAAGAAAGGATCTGTCACAACACACAAAGCAAGAATTGTGACAAGAGGATTAAAATAAAAGAAACCTAATAACTATGAAGAAATATTTGATTAGTGGCTAGATTTAAAACCATCAAGATCATTCTTTCCATATTAGTACATAAATGTATAAAGGTTTAAAAAATGGATGTAAACTCAACTTTTCTAAGAAGATACATCAAAGAAGATGTATACATCTACCAGCTTGAAGGTTATTTTATCAAAGAAAAAGAGAACAAAGTGTACAATCTCAACAAATCTCTATATGGCCTAAAGCAAGAATCCAAGGCTTAGTTCCATAGAATTAATGACTATCTCACTAGAAAGAATTATCAAAATTACATGTTTGAACCAATAATATATTTCAAGAAGGAAGGAGATGAATTCATCATCATATCACTATATGTAGATGACATTATCTTTATTGCTACTAATAAAAGATTAGTAGAAGATTTCAGATTGATATCAAAACTAAATTTGAAATGAAGGACCTTGAAGAACTCAAATACCTTCTATGAATTGAAGTAAATGAGGGTAAGAAGGAAATGAACATTCATCAAACCAAATACACAAATTTCATCATTGAAAATTTCAATCTAATAAATGAGAAGTTAGTTATCAATCCTTTGCCATATGGTTTAAAGTTAATCATCAAGGATAAAACTCCTCTCATAGATGCAACCATGTATAAAATCATGATTGGATCACTTTAGTTTCTATGCCATACTAGACTAGATTTATAATATGTAACATTATACTTATCTAGATTCATGTAAGAGCCAAGACAATCTCACATGTAAGCACTTTTGCATGTTCTCAAATATGTAAAAGGAACTTGCAACTTTGGAATCCAATTCAATAAATAAAAAAATAAGCTTCATGCATATTTAGATGTTAATTGAGCAAGAGACAATGATAAAAGTAAATCCACATTAAAAGCTTATGTATGGAAAAAATCCAACGTACTTGAAAGAAAAGAAATAAACATCCGTTAGCTTATCCACTTATGAAGAAGAATTTATTACCATGGCTAAATGCCTCAAACACATACTTTGACTAAATAAACTTTTCTCACACTTAGAATTCAAAGTTGATCTTCCTTTGAATTTTTATTGTCATAATGCAACAACAATTCAACTATACCAAGACTATGTGCATCACAAAAAAATCAAAACACACTAGTATCAAGTATTATTTCATCAAGCAAGAAGTGAAAGCAGGATTAAATTCCTTAATAAATCAATAAGAATTCAGAGCATGACAAAGAAAGGAAGAAGAAAAGATGAAGAATGAAGATTTTCTTCCACTCTAAGGAGGGATTGTTAGCTTTTTAGAGTAGCAAATGATAATTTTTATTTTTATTATATAATATATTTTTATTTTAATAAAATATAAGAAATTGCTAGATTTATGGGTAGTTGTAATGATGTTTTGGCTCTAATCTACCCATATATTTAATTTTTAAAATTCTTTTATCATTGGAACTATGTTGTATTAGGTTTAGTAAACTTTTCTCTACTTGTTACATATATATATATATATCCAAGGCATATCTTAGAAATTTATATTATGGAATCATCAATATAATTTTAGAAAGAATTTGAATATTTCATCATCAATTCATAAATCTTTCATTAATTCATTAATTTATTAACATTAATAATCATTATTTACTCAATCTTGGAAGTTGAATAATTAGAATTGTGAAAATTTACTATTTTAATTATATCTTGCTTATTTTTCAACATTTTTTAGTGATTATAAATTTATTATAATGCTACTATAGGTAGCTACATGAACAAAAAATTTCAATTTAATATCTATTACAATTTGGAAGAAATTAGCTCTATAATTTGAGAGATTTCTAAATCCTAGATTTTTATAGAAATGAATGATAGTTAATGATTTGATTTTTCTCTATCATTGTACAATTATTCAATGTGATATGAGATTTATTTGAAATATAGAATTTGTGGGAATGTGTAGTTAAAATTTTAGTATTAGAAACTTAATAACTTTTTAGTCATCACCTTTCAAAGTTGCACTACTAGAATTGTTTTGATTTTTGATAGATTAAAAAGAACATATTATTGTTGATCTTTTGGTATATCAAAACCTCAGAGAAAATGAAGAATTTAGAAATGTGATTGTGATTTTAGTCTGTAGGATCAATAAGGAACATATTGTGCTAAGACATTAAAATAAGAGCTGAGTTAGAATGAAAGCTATGTTAAGATGTCAAAATGAGAGCTAAGAAGAAACAATAAGATCTAGAATTCAAATAGAGTCTATGAGCTAAATGAAGATATTCCAAAGACTATCAAGATGTTAAAATTCCATATCTATGATCCAAAATTCAAAGTTTTCTTGCAAAGTAGATGTCTCTAATTGACAACAAACATCTACCCTTGAGATAGACATTTATATTTCTAGGTAGACATCTCTCCTAAATGGAAGATGATCTCATTTAGATGTCTTAACTTTGAATTAGACGTCCAAGCTAGTTGTTCCATAGCTATTGCAAAAATTCCATAGAGTTTTTGGAAACTCAAAGAGTATAAGATAATGTGGAATTTTTGAAAATATGAAAGCACTATTCATTAAATATAAAGCATTTTAAGCCTTAAGTAAATTGGCTTTGTTCTTTATTGTTCAAATCATTTGTATTAAGTGAGAGCCTTCATTGCAAGAAATTTGTAAATTAAGTTACACTTTTTTCTTGATTCTTTTCTTCTTTCTTGTAAGACCTATGGGGTTGATGTGCTTCTTGCAGGCCATCTTTGTTGAGCTTGTTAGGACCTTGAGGGGTTGAGTGGTTGTATAGTGAAAAAACACTCTAAAGTGGAGCTCACATTTTGTAAAGGTTGTGGGATCTATTAAAGTACATTTTGAACTTATTGGGACCTTGTAGGTTTGAGTGTTCTTTCAACAAGAAAACACTTCGAGTGGAGATCAAATATCGTAAAGGTTGTGGTATTCTTAAAACCATATTTTTCTAAGGAATAAAGTTTGAAGGTGTGCAAGGATTCTACCCTTAAAGTGTGGAGGTATCCAAGTTGGGAAACCACATAAAAATCATATGGTTTTTTGGTTTTTTGATTATTTTAATTGGAGAAGTTATTCAACCCCCCTTCTAGGTTCTCGACCCTTAAATATAACCTCAACTTTTATATAACTTTTGTATTATTTCCTTTTTCCAAACTATATAGAAATTCTTAAGCTTTCAAAAAGTACAAATTTTATTAGTTGATTCTTTATGAAGTTAAGGTAACTAAGTAATTATTTCACAATCTAAAATTCTCTCAACCTTTATACTATCAAAATAGGACAGAACTTATTTGTTCGAGATAGAAATTAATAATAATAGTGGTGTGGAAATAATAGCAAAAACTAAATTTTATCATTAATAATTAAAATCTTAGAATGTAAATTATGATCCAATATAATAACATGAGATAGATATGGATATCTAATTTTAGTAGGCATTAGACTCTAATGTAGCATAAATAAATGAAACTAGTACTTTCATAATGAAATGTAACATAACCAACATCCACATGAAATTAGTCTATACCAAAAATAGGAAAAACATAATAAAAGTCCCACAGCTAATATCAAATCCGTAATTCTAGCTGAACATCCAAAAGATTAAGTCAAAAAATCTTTCTAACATCCAGAAAGATTAAGTCAAAATTTAAGAAAAAATATTCTCTTAAGGAAAATTTATTTGGTTTATAATCTTAAAACAATTTGGTAGGATTGGGCATGTTGCACTTTCATGGAAAAAATAAATCAAAAGGAATCCTAATTTCTAAAAAATATGTTAAAATAATTTTCTAACATCAATTGGTTTCCAACACTAGCTTTTTAAACATCTCTTATGAGAAAAGTTAATAACTATGTCTAGACCCAAGGTAATAGCTATGGTTAAGCATAAGTTAGAAATAAATTAGCTATGATTATGCATAAGTTAGCTATAACTACCAAAAGGTTGGCTCAAGACCTTCTAAAAGCATAAGTTAGAAATAAATTAAAACCAAAACAAAATATAAAAACAAGAATTTTATCAAAATATATTTTATGCAAATAGAGTGTACCAAACCAAAGTAGTATCCCATGTGTTAATGACCTACCTTATGCTTAATAACTACTAACTAAAAGCTCAAATAAAAGAGGTTAGTGTGCATGTACTAAATTTAAAGATAATCTAAAATACTAAAATATAAAATATATCACATGGCATAAGTATTCAAATTAATAAAATAAAAATAAAGAAAATGATAAAAATAAATATAATAATATTTAAAAAGTAAAAAGCATAATAGAACATAGGTCATAAGACATAGTCAATATAAGGAAGGGATAACAAGCATACATATAGGTTAGAAAACAAAACATAGAATTACCAAGGAATAAGGAGGATTTTAGATAGGGGTATTATACTCTACATCACAAGTCATGAGGACCTCTTTCTGTTATACCATGAGTCATGGTGGGATCATGGGTGTTGAAAAAAATAGAGGCATGTTATTTTTAAGTATATCATGACTTAATCACAAGTTGTGGTTGAAGGAATTTTAGGTAGCCAAATAATTATTTGGTTATCTTGGCTTTGCAAAGAATTAGTTAACAAAATTTACATTTTTGAAAATATTAGTAATTTCTCTAAAATTTGGGAAAAGGAAGTACTACAAAAGATATTTAGAAGCTAAGATTATATTATGTTCTTTCCAAACTATCAAAAATTGCAACAATTCTAGCAGTGAAACTTTGAGAGATGATAACGCAATAGTTGTTAAGCTTCTAATCCTAAAATTTCAACTAAACTTCTCATAGATATTCTCTTTGAATAAATCTAATATCACATAAAATAGTTGTGTGATAAGGGATAAATAATCTAATAATTAACTATAATTCATTTTGGTAAAAATTTAGGATTCAAAAAATCTACTAAATTATAGATCTAATTTCATCTAAACTACAATAGATATTGAACTGACATTTTTTTTGCACATAGCCACCCATTCTAGCTTTCTCATAAATCTAGAATAACTAAAAATATTAAAAATGACTAAGATACAATTGAAATAGTGAATGTCCCTAATTTTGATTATTCGACTTCCAAAATTGAATAACTAATGATGAATGATGTTGAAGAATTGATGTGAAATAGTCAAATTCTTACTTAAATTATATTTATTATTTCATAATACAAATTTTAAAGAGATGCCTTAGATATATATATGTGTCAAGTAGGGAAAAGTTTACTAAAAATAATACAATATAACCCTAATGAAAAAAAAATTTAAAAATTAAATATATATAGGGATTGGAACCAAAATAATACTACAGCTACTTATTAATCCAACAATTTCCTATATTTTATTAAAATAAACTCCTATTTTATAATAAAAACAAATAACTACTATCTTCTACTCTAAATAAACCAATAATCCTTCCTTAGAGTGGAAGGTAATCTTCATTCTTCATGTTTGTTTTTTTTTACTTTGTCATACTATGAATTTTTCGAGATTCATTGAGGTACTTAATCCTATGAGATAAAATATTTTTTATTAGTAAGTGAGCAAGTTGTTCTTTTGAACTAATGTGAATAGGCTTAATGGTTCCTTCATTCACTTCTTTATTGATGAAGTAGTACTTGATGTTGATGTGTTTAGATTATTTGTGATGCTCATGGCCTTGGAATAGTTGAATTATTACTATATTGTCATAATACAGAGTTTTAGAAATATTGAATTCAACTCCTAAGTGTGAAAATTTTATTTATCCATACTAGGTGTTGGAGACATTTGACCATGACAATAAATTCTACTTCATAAGTGGATAAGTTGATGGATGATTATTTCTTTGATTTCTAGTATATTGGATTTATTCCATGTATAATGGGAGCTCTTGATGTGGATTTTATATCATTATTGCCTCCTTTCTTGGATTGGATCCCAAAGTTGTAAGTTTCTTTACATGCTGGAGGAGATGCACAAGTGCTTACATTTAAGATTTTCTTGGCTCTTGCATGAATATGGATAAGTATGATGTTGCATATTCCAAATCTAGTCTAGTGTGGGAGAGAAACCAAAGTGATCCAATCATGATTCTGTATATGATTGCATCTATGAGAGGAGTATTATCTTTGTTGGTTAACTCTAAACTGTATGATAAAGAACTTTTGACTAGCTTCTTATTCTTTAGACTAAATTTTTCAATGATGGAATTTACAGATTTAGATTAATAAATCTTCATTCCCTCCTTATCTTGGCTTACTTCATTTCCTAAAAAGTATTTGAGTTCTCCAAGATTCTTCATTTTGAATTCAATTTTTATATCATTCTTGAAATATTCTACTAGCTTTTTGCTAGTGGAAATATAGATAATGTCATGTACATATAGTGATATGATGATGAATTTATCTTCTTCATTCTTGAAATGTAGTGTTAGTTTAGACATGAAATTTTGATCATTCTTTTTGGTGAGATAGTCATTGATGAGCAACAAGGTACCCTTACGCCCAACCATACAAATCAATAAGGCATTCAAACATGATTTGATCGAATTCTGTGGACCTATAATGCTCTAGTGCACTAGTTCTTCTAGAAAGTGAAATGGGTGTTGAGAATGTTTTTTTTCTTCCCAACTACACTTATGAATCTCAAGGATATGGTTTAAGTGTAATTGAGGTACATGATTTTTATCATTTTATGGTTTATAAGTTTAATCACCTACAACAAGAATGAAAGGTAGAGTAATTTAAGATCTAATTCATTTACTACCTAGCTAGCCTAACACAAGTACCTATTCCACTTTCTTGGATACATCTTGAACATGTATAGCACTATTGGGCTACCAAATGTTAAGTGTTCCTAGGTTACCAAGTGCTACATTTATGCTGGAAGTGGTTGTGCTTGTGTTCATTTTCAACTAGAAATTAATTACTTAATTAAAGTGCTTTAAAGAAAGCATTAATATATTCTTAGTGTTGCAAGAATTGTTGAAAGAGTTTGTTTTTATTCCTATCACACTGTTGTGCTCAAGTACATCAGTGTTTGAATAAAGATCTATACACACTTAGATTCCTTCTGTGGGCACTCAGAAAATATTCTATCTTTGGAAGAAACAAATTGCAAGAGCTTCGTTAACTATGACAAAACTAGATATCAAAATAATTAGCCCAAGAACTATATTTATAGGCAATTGTATTCCCCATGATATTGGATATTTGACATTGTGTCCTAGATTCAACATCGGATACTTGACGTCAAGGCTTCGACATTAGATACCTGACATTGGAGCATGTAAAAACATGATTCATCATACCCCCACGATTGAATGAAAACATATCCTCAAGTGAAGAAGAGGAGGAACAAGTTCCTCACAAAATATTGGAAAGGTATGGGATTATTGACTGACATACAAATTGACTCAAATGGAATAGATAGACTCTAAGTGTCCAAGTGTATGGAGTTACAATCTTTACAAACTAGATGTTCATGAAAAGAGAAGTGAACACCCTTGATAAAATTGACATCTAATGCCTGTTGGTAGCTAAAGAGTGAGAGAGGAGATCCCATGATCATGAATGGATCCTTGTCATGTGGTATTGCCACATCATCCTTAGTGAAGATAGTCCCGCTTCTAGTCCATGTTTCCCATTGCAATCATAATAGAATCATGAATTAGTATGCAATGTGTAACACATAATCATTAAATGCCTCATCTCGTTGATGGTTATACTTGGCTAGGTTGTGATTATGATAGATTAATTTCTTTAGGAGTGTTAGTAAGAAAGCTAATAAATAGTGTAAAATAGATAAGTGGTCCATTAAATTTGAAAAAGTTCTATAAAAGAAAATATTTGAAGAGGGTGTAAGAATTCATAACAATAAAAAGGAAATTTCACTTAAAAATTTTGTGATGTGTACAATTTGATTTCATTAATGAGGTAAATAAAAGAATTTGATTATAAGAGTGTCTAAGGGTAAAGAACTTAACTAATTCCACTAAAAGATATGCAAGTGGATCCTTCCTAAAGTAGACACATGCATTTTATACCCTTGCATAACTTCAAACCAAAGAGTCCATGGGCCCCATGTATTATTAATGGTTATGGAAGGTTAAGTACAAAAACCTAGAAGAAACTACCTAAGAATTTCGACACATCAAACTAGGACATCAAAAAAGAACATGAAACTGATAGTGAGGTGAGACATAGAAAAAAAAGATGGATGAGAGAGAGTGGATTGGAGTTCCTAATTAAGGTCACATGAAGTCCTTTTTGAATTTTATGCTTAAATGACTTGATAAGATCCATCATTAATCCAGACCAAAATGAACCTCGTTCAGTGACTTTGCATCATCATTCTAAGACCAATCCATCCCCTTGGGACACAAGAGTGCTCCCATAGAACAACCATCATATTTTATTAGAAAATAAAAGAGGAGTAGGAAATGAGGAAGGGCCTTAGTTAAAGGGGACCTTTAGGCATGGGTAACATGTTTTTCTAGTCCCATAACTAGTGCTTGTAGCCACTTTATTTTTTCTATGGCGTATGCTTTGAATTCCCATCATTTTTTTTTGAAATGGGAACCACACTATGCAAAGAATTATTTATTTATTTATTGAATGGATGTGCTTTGAATTCCTAGCGTTTATATGAGAACCACATCATGCAAAGACTTATTTAGCTTCCTTTTATTAGTTGACATGGAATGGTAAGAAATCCATGAAAACATGCATGCACCTAGGCAAACAGAAAAGCATAAAGAGTACCAAATCCCCTTGAAGTCACACCCTATTCAAACCTTTGAATCCTTTCCAATTATAGAAACTACCAAAGTCATAAATTTGTTAACGTTTTATTAATGAAAAAGGGACTGCACATTTCCAAAATAAGAAAAATCATGAAGTTTGTGGATGGGTAGATGTTGTGGACTCACTACTTGTTACATGAAAAAGAAACCATGTCCTAATCATTTGTAATGAAATTCAAAGCCAAAATCTAGACACCAACAATCAAATAACAAAATAGCACATACCACCATCAAGCAACATATTACCATTGTACTTGGCACTTATTAACAAAAAGTTAGAAAATCACACCAAAATAAAATAAAATAAAATATAAAAGAAAGTGTAAAATATTCAAGAAATGGAAAATGTACTAACAATGGTGTAAAAAAATTTAGAAAAGATTAATAACATGAAAACAAGAAGATTTAAAATAAAGAGTATGTAAAACAAAAAGTTCTAAAACAAAAAAAAATGTGTAAAAAAAAAGATGAAAAATTGAGGAGCCACTTATATGGTTAGCATGGGTGGCCATCTTCCCCATGACTAAGTTGAGAGGATATCCAAAATATGGAACATGGTTGTTCATTTGATGAGGTGTTTGTTGTATTAGCTGGCTTATACTCATGGAAAGGTTTGACTTGTTGGATGTTGACCAGCTATTTCTTGTCTGGGCTCTTAGGTTTGTAGATTATCATGACCCTAGAAGAAAAATTTTTGTAAATGTTGTAAGGTTCTTTCCACAATGTTTGAAACTTAGTTCGTTGAGGTACGTGTGTGGGGTTTTAGTAGAGAACCTTATTTCTTGGTTGAAATTTGACTCCTCTAATTTTAAGGTCATGGCACTTTTTATTGTAGGCCTTGTGCAACTCATTAAATAATAGGGCCATTAATTAGTTTTCATCTAGTAGGTTGAGATTTATTAGTCTTTCTTTTTGTGCTAAACTCAAGTCAAGGTTGAGTTCATAGGTTGTTGAAAGTGTACAGAGCTTGGATTGAATAGGAAGTTTTGGTAATTTCTAGTACATAAGCTCATAGGGAGAATAGCCTTTAGGAAATTTCCATGTTGAGCGATAGACCCAAAGGGCATCGTTGAGTTTTGTACTCTAGTTTTTCCTATATTTGCTAATAGTTCTTATTAGAATCCTTGTGATTTTCCTATTGGTAACTTCAACTTAATCATTGGCCTAAGGATGGTAGGGTGTTATGAGTTTATATTCAACCCTTAAGAGTTGCATGAGCTTCCAAAAGTAGTGCTTGTAAAGTTAGTTCCATTATTAGAAATTAAAGCACGTGGCACACCAAACCTATTTACAACATTTTTTTATACAAACCTAGTAGTAGTAGAAGATGTGCAATTGATGATGGTTGTTGCTTCTGCCCATTTTGTATAATAGTTAATAGCAACTATGATGTATATCTTTTCATTTGACATGGGCGTGATGGGATCCACAAAATCAATGCCCCAAATGTTGAAGGGTTCCAATGGCTGCATCCATTACTAAGGTCCCTCCATCCAAGTAGTCATTCCACCATCTCATTGGCATCATTCATAAGAGTAGACATAATGGTGAGCATCCCTGAAGATTATTGGTCAATAGTACCCTATCATTAGGATTTTAATGGTTGTGCATCTCCTAGCATAGTGTCCTCTATAAGGCCCTTTATGAGCATCTTGGAGAATGTGCAGTTGATTAGCATCAGGGACACACCAATGAACTAGGCCATTGGCACACACCTTATAGAGGTTTTTGTTAATCTCCATGAAGCGTTTTACCTAGTGAAGAAATTTTTGTTTCTTTTGGTGGTCCAACCATTGTGGCATCTCTTGGGTGAGAAGATAGGTGAGAATGCCATCATACCATTTAGGCTCATTAGGCAATTGTTCAGTTATAGCCCCAACAAAGAGGATTTCATTAGGAAATATATCAGATAGTGGATTTTCTTCCTTTTTGTTATCCCATCACAACCAAGACAAGTGGTCAGCGACCATATTCTTAGTGCCCTTCAATCTATCATCATAAGATCAAATTCTTATAAGATCATTAGCCACTGTATGACATGAGGGCTCACCATTGGCTTGTTCATCAAGAAGAGGATGGCATTATGATTTGTGTGCACAAACACCTTGTATCCAAGCACATAATGCTTGAACTTCTCTAGAGCAAACACCACTGCCATCAATTCTTATTTTTTTTATAGTGGTGTAGTTTAGATGTGCACCCACAATGCTTTAGCTAGTACAATGGATGTAGTATGGATGTTTCTTGTTATCCATCTACATAAGCATAACTGCCAAGGCATAATTTGATGCATTCATCATAACATGAAATGGTTTGGACTAGTTAGGTGCTTGTAGGATTGGAGTTTCTACAAATTTCTCTTTCAACTATTGGAATGCTTTTTCGCATTCCATGATCTAGACAAATGGAGCATCTTTCTTTGTTAGTTCCACCAACGGCTTTGCGCTCTTAGAGAAATTCTCTATGAATAGTTGGTAGTAGCTAGTATGTTTAAGAAATGATCAAACATCTTTGATAGTTTCTGGTTGGTGGGTTATTCCTTGGAAAACCCTTATATTTTCTAGGTTGACCTCAATTCCTACTTGTGATATTCTATGCCTCAATACAATGCCTTCCTAGCCCATTAGGTGACTTTTTTTCCAATTGAGCTTGAGGTTTATCTCAACACATTATTTCAATACTTGCTCAAGGTTGTCTAGGGCTTACTCAAATGTAGCTCCATAAGTGAAGAATTCATCCATGAAGAATTTAACACCACTACTGATTTGCTCTTAAACAATGCTTAGAACTAGGTGTTGGAATGTAGTAGGAGCATTGCATAGAGCAAAAAACATCTTACGATATGCAAAAGTTCCCTAGGGATTTGTGAAAGTTGTTTTGGCTTGGTCCTTTGGTGCAATTTGAATTTGGTTATAGCGACTATAAACATATAGAAAAATATAGTAATAATGCCTAGATATTGTGTCTAATACTTGATCAACAAATGGCAAAGGAAAATGGTCCTTGAATGTTGCCATATTCAACAATTGAAAATTGGTGCAAACCTATCATTTGTCACCTTTCTTTGGCATAATCATGAGTGGACTAACCCACTCATTATCTACAATGGGATAAATGAACCATGCCTTGAGGGGTTGTTTAGTTTCCTCTTTGATTATCTACTTTAGTTTGGGGTTCAATTACCTCTGTGGTTGTCTCTTTGGCTTCATGGCTAGATTAGTGTAGATGCGATACTGGCATATCCTAGGATCAATTCCTATGAGTTTAGGATATGACCAAGCAAAATTTGTCAACCATTTTTCAACCACATTCAATAGCATATTTTTTTTCTTTGGAGTAAGATTTGCATGATTATGACCAACTTCCCATTTTTTAAAAACACATATTCCATTCTAGCCAATAGCATTTTTAGTCCAAGGGGCTCTTACTTAAAATTTTCAGGAATTTCTAACTCTTCCCAATAAGTATTATCATTTGCATCAACAGAGAGTTGGTAATGAACCTACTCTAGTTCATCCATGCCTGCGACATATACGCATATCAAGCTCTTAGTCGGTTCCATGCAAAGTATGCTACTCTTAGAATTAGTAGTTAGCTAGTGGGTACCATTCTATTTTGTGGTTTCTATGTATAGACATCTTTGAATTTTTGCTTCTGGTGCAAATTGCTTGCATGTAGATATAGATGCTTGTTTCATAGCCTAGACTTTCTACACACAACTACACCTTGTATCATTGTATGTAATGCATGGAACTCACTTCTTCTTGATTTTTCTGAATGAATTTTTTTTAGATATTTCTAGGGAAAGATCTCTAATGCCCATTCTTAGATTAATGGTGTGAAGCTATGTCCTTTCCATGATGATTGTAAAATCCCTTTTGCAATTCTCCACCTTCAACTAGGAAATTAGTAGGATAAGATCATCCACAGATTGTGGTCACAATGTCTTCCACCAATCCTAATGGAATAGTGATGGATTGGTTTGCCAATTCTAATATGATATTGCTCTTCTTTAAAGGAGGCATGTTCCATGCAATATACATCTCATGAGAGATCAGGTTGATACTAGAACCTAAGTTGAGAAGATGTTTGCATGGTTTATTCCTAGTAATCTACAAATAAATCAAAGGACTTCCAAGATCTACTAACTTCCTAGGAAGGTTTCCAGCATGGATCCAATTAGATACAATATGAGTAAGCATAATACTATGGATCCTAGGTGATGTTTGGTTTGAAGGGGAGTCAAAGGCATTTGAGCAGAGGAAGACAAAGGAATAGGGTTGTCAACTGCAAGTGTATTTGAGGGCTTAGGTGGACTGCATGATTAAAAGAAAGGTCTTTTCTTAGATCGAGTATCCAAATCACTTGATTAATTAACTAGTTGTAGGTTAATGACCCTAGTAGCATTGTGTTGTTGTAGTTGAGGTGGTAGTTCACCCTGCATACATGAAGTAGGTGGTAGCTATACGATCGGAGGAAAAAGATGTACAAGAATAGGAGGAGGATAAGGGTAAGAGGTGGTATCCCCCGTTGCATGTGGAGAATGCATTTGGTAATTATCAAGAGGGTAGTAGTGAGGTTGGAAAGTAGAAATGTGACTTGAGGAGTCACGTTGAAACAAGGGTTGTTGAACATAATACCCATCTAGGTTAGGTTGTCTGTAAGGGTATTACTGTCTTGGTGGTACTAGTGCCCATGATTGTGGTTCCTACCACTATTGATACTGCTTGTATAGTTGTGGTGGAGTTCCACTGCGATAATATTATTATTACTGGTGGAACTGCCTAAAATTTGCTTAAGGATAAGGTAATCATTTGGATGTTTGCCTTTGTGTTAGTCATGAATTAAAAGCATACACTCCATACTCTTATAAATCTGACACTATGGGGCAACATCCCTTAGGATGTTCATATTGGTAGACATCACATCCACTATCATCATTTGATTCACTTCTTGCAACTTCTTCTATTGCAACAATCTTGCCCTTACCTCTTTGATAGGCATGTTTAACTTCTTTGCACCTTCTACACTCATAATCACTACCTTGTTCCTTGGACTCTTCAAAAATTTTTAACACAACTTGAAATTTGCTATCCATGGAGTCCCATAACTGATCAACCTTGGTCATAATTTTAGATTGAAATTTTTGGAGTGGCAAGGTTTCCCTATTCACCACCTCATTAGGTGTAGATTCTTCCTCACTATCATAAAATCGAACCACCCTCTTTTGGATGGAAGGATCACGATTGTACTCTTCTACACTTTCTCTTTTTCATAATTCATCCTCTTTAGCTACTTGCTTGATTAGTCTTTGTATTTGAAAAACACTTAATTTTGATAGTTTCCCTTAGGCATAAATGCCAAGGGTTCTCCACATTTTTTATCGAAGCCCATCTATAATGTGGTGAAGTTGATCTAGTTGAGAATAACCATGGCCAAGACATTTGTACACTAAGGAATAGTATCAGTCAATGGTAACATCCAACGGTTCATGTGTTTCTTGTTTCCATCCTTAGATCTACCTTCTCAAGTTGGAAACTCTAGAGTATATTTGATATTTGTCATTGAAAAATTCAAGCATGGTACTTCATTATTTGGTAGATTCTAGCTCTAAGTACCAATACTAGTTTCCTACTTCTTTGATGAATATCCTTGGGAACAACTTAAGTTTTTACCATTCATTCTCTATGTTCTGCAAAGCACAAGCATCTTGAAAATCTTTGAGATGGTTCTACAGATTCAAGTTATATCCTCTTTCAAATCAAGGAATATTATTCATGTATAGCCTTTTGATCTAGCTATCCTTCAAGTGCCTTGTTGGAATTCCTACTACCTCTACAATGTTTAGCATACTTTGAGTAGTAAGCAAAGGCTCATCAAAGCCTTGATTTTGATGCTTATGATGCCCTCTACTACCCCTTCATTCATGGTGATGTGCCTCTCTTGAATGTTTGTGCCCTTGGTCTTGCCTTTCTCAATGATCATTTCATTTATTTTGGTCCTATCAGTCATTTTGGTCACCTCCATCATGACCATGCCCTCTATGGTTATGATCAAACCTAGAAGAAGAAGATGATGATGAAGGTGAGAAGGAAGGAGGACTAGCACCATCACAGTGCCTAATACCACCTCTTCAGTGATTGCGACCATGATCATGATCTTATTTCTTGTCCACATCCTTGCCTTGGCTTGGCCCTTTGGATCCTTCTTTGTCATTGGATCCATTCTTACTAGAACCAAGATTGTGAATCATGGACTACAAATTTTGGTTTTCACCTCCATCACTGAAGTCAAAGAGAGGAATTTCACTGAATGGAAAATAGCTAGAGAAGAGTTCCCCACCATTGTTTTGGTACAGTAGGAATGTAGAATCATTAAATCTTTTTCCATTCATAGATTCATAACATTGTTCTAGGTGTCCATCTCATAGGTGTTGTGCCTCAGTGGGATGATAATCCCTAGCATCAGTATCTTGCATAACATACTTAGCATGACATTCCTAGAGACCCCATTGTATAAGCATTGGTTGGAGCATTGCAAGAACAACTCAATTGGGTGGCAACATTTTTTTTCCCTCCATTTCATGCTCCTATAGTTGTTCATCTTGATGTAGGATGAAGGTGAAATTGGGTATGTATGCATAGGGAGGAGCATATACCACTTGATATTGTTGAGGCATTGGCTGATGAGCTCCATTAGACTTGGGTAGAGAAGCACTCTTGTGAAAAGAAGACATTTTCAATTAGATGATAAAAATGTAGTGTGCTTTTAAATTTTTTTTGTAGTAATTGTAAAATATGACATGACTCTATGGTTTGTTCCAACGATTTTGAGTTGTTTCCACTAAATCCTAGATAGCACATGAAACAACCAAAAGGTCCCCAACAACAATGCCAATGATGAGCAATGAGGTACGGCTACATCCAACCATACAAATCACTAAGGCGTTCACACATGATTTGGTCAAATTATATAGACCTATAGTTCTCCATTGCACTAGTTTTTCTAGAGAGTGAAATGGACATTGAGAATGTCTATTGTCTTCCTAGCTACACTTATGAAGCTCAAGGGTATCGTTTAAGTGTAATTGAGGTACATTATTTTTATCATTTTATGTTTTATAAGTTTAATCACCTACAACAAGAATGAAATGTAGAGTAATTTAAGATCTAATTCATTTACCACCTAGCTAGCCTAACACAAGTACTCATTCCACTTTCCTAGACATATCCTAAACATGTATAGCATTGTTGGGCTACCAAACATTACGCGTTCTTGGATTACTAAGTGCTACATGTATGCTCAAAGTGGTTGTGCTTGTGTTCATTAACAACTAGAAATTAATTACTTAATTAAAGTACATTAAACTAAAGTACATTAAAGAAAGTATTAATCTATTCTTAGTGCTACAAGGATTGTTGAAAGAGTTCATTTTTATTCTCATCACGCTATTGTGCTCGGGTACATTAGTGTTCAAACAAAGATCTGTACATACTTAGATTTCTATTATGGGCACTCAAAAAATATTCTAGAAAAAAACTACAAGAGCTTAGCTAACTATGAAAATAATTGATATCAAAATCATGAGCCCAAGTGCTATATTTATGGACCAGTGTATACCCTGTGATATTGAATATCTGACATCATGTTCTAGTTCTGACATTGGACACCCAACGTCAAGTCTCTAACATTGGATATCCAATGTTAGAGCATGCAAAAACATGATTCATTAGTCATTAATTCTCTAGTATCGAGCCCTAGGTGCTTACTTTTGGTCATATGGAGCTTTATTGAGTTTTTACACTTTTTATACTTTTTCTTTAATAACATAACATTTAGGCTTGTAGATGTATAATTCTTCTTGAATATCTTCATTTAGAAATGTTGAGTTAATATACATTTATAGAACCTTTAGATCTTTATGTGCTATTATGGTGAGAATAAGCTTGATGGTTTTAAAATTGGCTACCAATAAAAAGATTTCTTCATAGTCAATGGATTTTTTTTATTTGAATCATTTTGCCACAAATCTTTCTTTGTGTGTTGTGACATCTCTATTCTCATTGTACTTTGTTTTATATATTCACTTGCAATTAATAACCATTTTATCTTTTGGTTAATCTACTAATTCCCATGTGTTATTTCTTAGGATGGCATTGTACTCTTTGTCTGTGGCCTCTTTCTAAACTTTTAATTTCATGGCTTCATTAACATTAGTTGATTCACTTGAGACTATTGAATATGTCATATTTGTAATATTGTGAGATCTTTTAGTTCTTCCTTCAAAGTTTATGTCGAGCACTTGACTATGAGGATGATCTCTTTGAATTAAAGATTTTGAACTTTAATATGTGTCTAATTTTTGTTTCTATTTGAAAAATTCACTTGTGCCAAACTTTGTCTTATTAAATATAATATCTCTTGAAATATGTCCCTTTTGATTCATTGGATCATAGTACCTGTATCCACTAGTGTGAGAATCATAACCAAGAAAGATGCATTTCTTCACTCTATCTTCAAATTCTTAATGAATTGTTTTGGGGTCTTTACATACCTATGACACCCAAATATTCTCATATGACTTAGGTTAGGAATTTTGTTATATCTATCTTCATATGAGGATTTGTCTTCATTACTTTTGGTAGTGATTCCATCAAAATATAATAAGTAGTTGTGATGGTCATACTTCATTATTGGTTAGATAGTGAGGCATGTGTTAGTAAACATCTTGTCATGTCTTGTATTATTTTATTCTTTAATTTAGCTACTCCATTTGATTTCAAGCTATATCTACATGTTTTCTAATGAAAGATACCATTTTCTTTACAAAAATTTTCAAATTCTTTATTTATGAATTCACTTCCATTGTCTGATCTAATAGCCTTCGTCTTCACATTCATGGAGTTTTCAATTAGTTTGTGGAAAGTTTCAAAATATTTGATGGCTTCATCCTTTTACTTTAGATTTTAAGTCCAAGTGTATCTTGAGTAGTTATCTAACATGACCATGAAATAATTTATCCCTTCTATTAAAATAATGAACATTGGTCCAACAAGATTTATGTGCATAAGGTCCAATCATTTTTCCTTCTTTATCATGTAAGAGTTATGAGGAGAATTGGTTTGCTTTTCTTGTATGCAAGTCTCACATTTGTTTTGAGAAATATCTAAAATTTTTATTCTTGTAGGTTTTTTCTATTTGATCATTATTTCAATTTTGTGATAGGAGGTGTGATTAAACCTTTCATACAAAAGTCTAAACTTGTTGAAATCCTCATTATCCTTATTCTTGACTTCATTTTTTGGGGGTTTGATTAGCTTGTATTGTGAGGACATGCTTTTATGGAGTAGTATGGTTGCTTATGATGTTTCTTTTCTCATTGAGGTAGCCCCATGCAAGGTAATATATTCTATTAATCAAGACTTTAATTTTAATGATTTCTTTACCATTGGATTTGTTTATAATGAAGAAATTGCTCTTAAAATTGACACTATTTCCTCCATTAGAGACTTTTCCAACAGAGATGAGAGGATTGAAAAGATTAGGAACATAATATACATTGGAAATGGTAACTTTTAATCCATTTTTAAATTTTACAAAATCTCATATTTATTCTATAACTAAGTAATTTTCATTTCTAATTTTGATGTTGCCAAGACTATTATCAGTTTTGTAATTTAGAAGAATATTTTTGAAGAGTATCATGTGATTGAAGTACCCACTATATACAATCTAAGAATCTTGATTTATTTTTTTGATAAAATTTAAGGTTACATAATTACCTGGTTCTTCTTTTTGAGTCTCCTTTTGAGATGATAAGTATCTTGTTCTCTTTATAAAGCTTGTTCATGTATTGTTTTAAAATTGATTCTGATCTAGCATTGGTCAATGGTATGACCTTTTCTTTTTCATAAGTTGCAATATGGTATTAAGTCTTGATCCTATCTTTGTCTTCTACATTAATTTCATCTACCTCTTCCTATAGCTGAACATCTTCCTCTTCCTTTTGTATTTTGACCACAATTTTCTTTTAATTTTTTTCTTTATTTCTATTCTAATAGTTAACATTTCCTCTTCCTCTAAATATTTCTTTTCTATCACCTCCTATTTGGTTAGTTATGTAGACTTGATCATATTCACTATATTGTTTTTTATTCTTCATAATTTGCAGGGTTATAACATGAGCAACTAATTCATTGATACTAAGCATGTTGAAGTTCTTTGAAAGAATAGTATTTTCCATCATTTTTAAAATCTTAGATCTATGTGAATAGCATCATAAAATTTTTGAACATTACCTATTGGTAAATCCACAACCATATTCATCTATTATTCATAAGCTATCATACATTCTAATAAAGAAGTCTTCAACACTTTCATCTCTTTTAATTTCCAAGGTATGGTAATTTTTTAGATGAGTTTTTGCAATTGTTGATATTCCAAGATTCCCTTGTATTCTAATTGGATATTATTCCACATTTCTTTTGCAATAGTATGAATATTTTATCTTTCTAAAATAACTTTTAAGATACTAGCCAATAGCTTCATGAGAACCAAATTATTATTATTCTTCTTCTTTATTTCATATTCTTTGATTTGTAATATGGTGAAATTTTCAAAATCATGTATAAATTCAAAACCTA
>MNCI01011084.1:514430-550947 GCA_015680685.1 Gnetum montanum | reverse complement strand
AAAAGATGCCTTGGATATATATATGTGACATGTAGGGCAAAGTTTACTAAAAATTAGTACAATATAGTTCCAATGACAATATATATATATATATATAATATTACAATTGCCCATCAATCTAGAAGTTTCCTATATTTTATTAAAATAAACTCCTATTGTATAATAAAAATAAAAAATTATTGTCTTCTACTCTAAAAAAACCAGTATTGGTCA
Organism: Gnetum montanum; assembly: GCA_015680685.1. Classification (NCBI taxonomy): domain Eukaryota; kingdom Viridiplantae; phylum Streptophyta; class Gnetopsida; order Gnetales; family Gnetaceae; genus Gnetum; species Gnetum montanum. The sequence continues at coordinate 550,734 of MNCI01011084.1, read as the reverse complement.
TCTCATGGTTTTACCAAAAAAATGAGATTGTGAGTTGTAGCTTGAGTTTTATTTTCTTTTCATTTCTTTTATTTTTAGATAATTTTAATGAATGCAATGAAAGAGATGATTAGGGGATGGTATTTTAGCCTTTACCCTAATGCAACATGGACTTGAATCAAACTTCAAACATATTCTTCTGATCATGTGAGATGAATCTCTTAAGGAAAATGCTATTGAGATGAAGCAGTATCTTGGCTTTATGTTTGGGCAATGTTTTGGCAACAAAAACACACCTAAGGTGCTTAGAAATTCTCCATTACTAGTAAGGATTATCTTTCACTCACATTAAAATCATTCTAAGGGATTCTTGATACTATGGAACATTGATTTTTAGGCTTCTCCTTGATGGTTTTTTATGACATCTTGAAATAAGGTTGAAATGATGATATTGTTAAGATAATGAAATCAAAGTGAAATAGATGAAATAATTAATATGCTAAAACTGATGACACTAATGTTTTAATTTTCTATCTACATGTACAAACATGAGAGAGAGATCTATTCATACAACATTGTAATAAAGAAAGAACATTAAAATATTAAAATTTTATAGAGTAATAAACATAAATATGGAGGCAAGAAAATCATAAAATTTTCTTGGTATCATGAATGAAATGATGCATCAATGAAATGTCTCTTGAAGGGGTGCTTTCATGAGCACTCTTGACTCTACTTCAATATAGTGGAGAAGTTCCTCACATTCTCTCATATCATATTATGATTGGAGATGAAGGTGCTTAATAGAATACTCCATCTCTTGGGAAGTTCTCTTCTCTCTTGACTTTATTTATTTTATCTTCTCTTCTTCTATTGAAAAAATGCTCTATTAGATTGAGTTATTGATACACTCGCTACACACCTCCTTATATAGCTTTTGAAGTATGGTTGGTTAAACTATGACTAAGTTACTTGAATTATGGATAAAGTATGATTAGTCACTAATATGACTACAAATAATGAGATGTTAGCTTAGTGGTACAACATTTGATTAAGAAGCTACAGCTCATGGGTTTGATTTTGGTGGGCAATGCTAAGTTATATAAAATTCTAATTGGATTATATATCTTAGGATGTACCTATGTTTCACTTATTTCAGGTTTCAACACCACCACCTCCCCTACTAATATAACTAAAAATTACCCTTGATGAAGAGATTAGGTAGAGGTTAAATGATGTTAGATGACCCATGTGATTCCAATGGTTCTTTATTAAATACTTGGCTTTAGAGTGATTCCAACATATATGAGAGTATACAATTACGCTCTTGTGTACCCTTGTGTGGTTCCAAGTAAGAGATGATTGTCATGTAGCAAGAGTATCCACTTTTACTTGTCTTTCTCATTTTCCATGTTTTCTAGTTTTTTTTATATTTCACCATAACTATTTTTGAATTTTTTTTCTCCTTGAGCAATTTTTCCTTCATATTTTCATTTCTATGGAGTCTTCCATGGTTTTTATTTCTTGATATAATTTTATCATTTCAAATACATCATGAGAATTGGGGTGACATCAAATGTAGTTTACCCTAATTAGTGACAATTCCTTCTTTGATGTATATTTGATGGAGCCTCAATGGTTCTTCCTTGGTATTTGAAATTTGTATTGGTAATAACTCCTGCTAAAGACTTTCATTCATTCCATTGATTATCTTCTTTGAGGTCTTCAAGATTAGTATTTTGTGCTTGATAGAATCTTTTATGCTAATTTCAATCTTCTTCTTCTTTCTTTTTTTGTATTTTGTATTTTTTATTATCTATTTAGGATGTCACTTGGACTCTCCCATATCATGATTTCTTAATTTTATTTTTGTTTAGATGATCTATGTAGTGGCATTATTATTTGTCTCTTCATCTTGATGTGGTATTTTTTTAAGATTTTGTTGCCTCTAATTTTTTCTGGATATTTTGGAATCTCTATGACCTCCATTATTGACCATGATATATGTTGTGGCTCTCACATGAGGCTTTTAAAACCTCCTTTGATCTCTTGAATCATTTTACATTTTGGAGCCTCTTGGATCTCCATTAGACTAGGGATGTCTTTTAATCTATTTTAACCTATTAGATCATCTTTCTTCTTGATAATCTTTGAGATTCTTGGGTCTTCATTAGGATTTTTTATGGTTATCAGCCTCTCTTATCCTCTTGGATCTTATTCATCTTTAGCATTATATTTTTTGATGTTGGGATGAATGCCTCTATGAGTATTTACAATCGTTAGATTTACAACATGAAGAGATTTGACACTTGACATATGGAAATGAATGAGATGAAGAATATAATGATGAGATCCATGATTCTTTAACATATAACCTTTGATGCAAGATTCCGCATTGAGGTTTTTGAGCCCTAAACCAAACTCTTTCATATCATTTGATAGATTTTATTACTAGAAACTCTTTTTGACTTTTTTCAACTTCTATAACAAGAAATCATTGCATAAAATTTACTTTCAAGATTAGAATATTAGTTTTAACATCAAATTTCATCATTTTTGTAGTGAAATATGATTCCTTTGATATTCTAAGATTAGCTAGCCTCATCTAAAAATTCATCTAAAATGTTAACCATGACTGAAATCATGAGAAGTGACTTGGCAATGGTGTATCAAACCACAACTTGTGATGGATTTGTGACTAATTTTATGATGCCTAACCACTTTTCTTGATCATGTCATGATCTCTAAGGGTACTAAATACCATGATAGTAGATTGTGGTTGTATCGTGGTCTCTTAACCATTGATCATCATAGAGTCATGGTCTCTTGATCATAGATCATGGTGAAGTCATGGAAGGCTAATCACAAGTCATGTTCTAGTCATGATTTCNAGGAGATCTATGATAACTTTGGATTGGGCCTTGCATTCTTCTTTGGTGACATCATCATTATTGATTATAGTCCAACATCAAATCAAACCATCATAGAGTTACCTAATGTATTTGGTGGCACTTTTCACTATAACCTACTCCTCATTAACCTTCGCAAGTTTAGATTCCAAAAAATTCACTTGAAGGATATGTTATGACACATCTTCTTACCATTCCTTCTCCTTCCTCTATGTGCACACTATCAAGGCCATAAGCATAAAGAGAGAGAGAGTGTGTGTGTGTGTGTGAAGTTATATATATACATATAAAGGATTCAACCACTTACATGAGGTTAATTATTTTTGATTTAAAGTATGCACTCATGGTTTCACAAGTACTGAGCCAAATAAGTAATTTTCCCTAGTTCTCCTAAAAGTCATTCAAAAATCTTGCTCACCTTTGAAACACCATTAGGGATAAAATGAAAAGAGGATACATCACTAGCCTACAAAAAACTGTAATCACTCTTGAAGTCACAAGAGTTGGATTTCCTCAAGTGATACAACTCCTCATAGATAGAGTAGGGGGTATTCTTCATAATCCAATCACCTAGATTTTGAATAAAAACAAGTTCTTCTTCCATAATAGTCATCATATATCCTAAGGAGAAAGGTGAATCCATGATCATAATGGGGGATTACATTGGTAGATCTAGGAATAGAGGACACTAGCATGGCTTGTGGTATAGAACACTTTACTAGAGTCACCCACAAAGATGGAATTTAAGGAGATTTTGAAGGTGGGGTTGAAGTCTATTCAAAACGTGATGTGCATGGAGAATTCTTCTCCAACTCAAGTATCCTTATCCTAAAGACACCTACATAAAAGTGGATTAACACAAGAATGAAAAAATAAATAAAAGTATTCTAGAACCATATACTTGTTAATAGTTAAGTTACCTTTTACTCTTTTTTCTTTTCCCTTTTTCTTACTTGGAACCTTTCCACTTGAACCTTGTTCTGTGCATTATTTCTAGTAAAAATTTAAGAACAAAATAAATAATAATAATAATAATAATGTATGATAAGGATAAACCTTGGAACTTAGTTCTATGGTTACCACATCATCACTTCCTGGAGTTGTCTTCCTAGTACCTTCTCTTAGTCTAGTCTGTAGCCCATAGTATGCTATCACATAAATACCATAAGAAGAAAAATATAAAATAGAAATTAAAAATTTATACCTCATCACATCCCTCAAAATTATGTACTTGTACGAGATCTTCTTTATCTTTTTTAAAACCTTCAACTTGATCCCTCACAACTCTTTCCTCTTCCAAAAACTCAAGGTATAAACAAGGATTGAATTCATGGAGGCTATTGGTAAAGGATTTATAACTTAAGATTAAGCTCATATGTAAGGATAAATAATTTATAGTATAAGGTTATTCTATTTTTTTTTAGTGGCAAGAGCTAATTCCATGACAAGGTATATAGAAGAGAAAGAAGAAAATGACTAATCATACATTCTACCATTTTTTGCACCATGGAGAAGAAAGATGGAGTAGGAGTCAATACTGGTAGACTGAAAATTCCATAAACCTTTACTATATACATATATTAATGTCACTCATAAAATCAACTTTATAATTTTTTTAGATAAGAGTAGAATCCCTAACATAATCAAATAATTTTCTTTGACAAAAAGATTGAAATTCAAGATATTTCACATTAGGAACAAAAGGATTTGCCCTAGTATGAAAACCAAAAGTACTTGAAATACTAGCAAGAGTAATCATTAAACTTCCAAAAATCATTTTTGAAGAAGAACTTTTCCATAGATGATAAATATTACACCAACTCCTTATGATGTCCTTGCAATGAGAAGTTTTAAAGATATGGAAAACTAGCAACTTAGGTAATCTGGAAGTTTTAAGAAATTTAAAATCTCTGACATCTAATAAGATATGAACTAAATCTATTACTTCAACAACATTATTTAATGCAAAATAAAAGAAATAGATTTTAAATGACTTGAGGGGGTAGGAGAAGATTGACCAGAACACTTTGGGGAGCCATATTGCAACTTGTTATATAAAAATTTTTGCAAACTGCTATGCAAAAACATGGTTGATTTGGGTAAAAATACTTCATTCTATGCATTCATAAGGAAAAATTAAAATCCTAGTAATTGTTAAAGGTGTAGCTAACTCAAGAAAATTATAGTGCAATTTAGGTTAAAATTTAGTTAATTATTAATTAGTTCTTAACTAACATTTACTTTCTTGATTTTCTAATTGATAGATCAAGTAAACTAGTGTTATCCTAAGTTGAATGTGTAGTGCTCTCTTCCAATGGTATCAATTTCATGGAAATCCAACCTATGGTTTAGATGCTATGACATGTCTTGGTGTGCATGCGATTTATTAAAATTAATAAATTTCACCCTTACAAAAGTATAAGTTAAAATTAAAAAAAAAAATTGTGAAGGGCCTGCACAAGCCTCTAAGAGGGACTATGCAGGGTTGGCAATGGGCCATGCTTGCCCAACAATGGATCATGCTAGCCCCTCAGAGGACTGTGCAAGCCAACGATGGGCCATGCTAACATGCAGAGGGTTGCATGTTGGCCCTATAGAGGGCCACATTGAATTTGAGAAGGGCCACAGAGGAACATGTTGGCCTTGTAGAGGGTTTTAGTAGCTCATCAATAAGCCATGCCAACCTTGTAGAGGATTGCATAGGCCTAACATAGGGTTGTGTCAACCTTGTAGTGGGTCATGTAGGTCCAGTTCCCCCACCTTTTCATCAATGCTACAATAGTCATTGTTGTATTCTTGTTGCATCGTCACCTATCACCTGTGCTTGATGCTACTTTACATGCTATTGTCACACCATCCTACCAAGCACAACCCATGTGGAACCCTCGCATGTGCTATCATTCTCCACCTATGTGCTTATTGATGACATCATAATTCTCCATATTTGCACCTACCGATGATGCCATCATTTTCTACCTTCATGGCTATCGATTATACCACCATTCTCCATCTTATGCTTGCTTGCTTATGTCATCATTCTCTACCTTGTGCTTGTCTACTTGCATTGCCATGCTCCACCTTGTGCTTGCTTGTTTGAACTACCATTCTCCACCTTGTGCTTACCCATTTGCACTATCGTTCTCCATCTTATTTTCATCTCCCTATACTAGTGTTCTCCGCTCTCCGCCCTATGCTTGCATGTCTACATCATCATTCTCTTCTCTATGATTTCCTGCTTCATCAATGTTCTTTACCTTTTGCTTGTTTGCTTGCACCATAGTTCTCCACCCTATGCTTGTTTACCTATGCTATCCTTCTCTACCTTATGCTTGTTTGAATGCACTACCATTCTATACCTTTATGGCTACCATTGGCACTACCATTCTTTGTCTCCCTGAGTGCCAACAAATACCATCAGTACCTAACCTCAACAATTGATAGAAAATTTTAAATTTTTTTGTTGATTAACAGGAAAATTAAAAAAATAAATATAGAAATTTTGAGATATATTACACAAAAAAATATTTGATGGATTCATAATAAACTAAATAAAAATTTTGTGATTAAACATACTTGTCTAGGAATAGTACTAGGATGGGTGACCTCTTGGAAAATCTTGAAAAACATAAAAAAATTTTGCAACTTGAAACGACCATAAATTATAATTTTAGAGTTATTTTTTGATGAAATAAGAACTGTTTCTAATAGATTTGAACCTTCTAGATACAATGGAATGGATAGATTCATCCTATGGAAGAGGAAAACTTAGTTTTTATAGTTGTTATTTAGAATTCCAAAATAAGAAATAGTCTTGTAAATTTGAATATTTCCTTGAATAATTAGAGCCTTTTGTGATCAATTAATAGTTCAACAATAGAAATTTTTTTATAGCAATTCTAACCTCCTTTGGGAATAAATTAACTATCACATGATCCATAAAAAGGGTCATAGAGACCAAGGAGTGACCAACTTACCTTGTTTCTTCAAGTTACCAATTTCTAGAGCTCAAAGAGTACATTGGAGAATGATGGAGTCCCAAGTTAATGATTAGATGGATGCCCTTGAACAAAAAATTAATGAAATTAGAAGTGTTTAAGAAGAACTCCATTAATTAAACCAAGGGTTCATGAAAAATATGTAAAATATGTCCAAAGTGAATCACTACAAAGAAAATGCATGTTGTAACTTGTTTAACATTGTAAACTTCAACCTTAAAATTGAGGTTGGAATTTCATTATAAAATGTGGGGCCTGTAGGGAATGAGCTACAATCTTACATACCATAACTCTTTGGGGCTAAAAAATGCCTTATAAGTTGTTATAGCATTACTTCCCAAGTGGAGAAAGACACATCATGTCTATATTTGGGCTTTAAAATGTTCAAAATGCCTTGGGGACTATCAAATTTGTCATTTTTATGGATTTTTTTGAGGGTATAGCCTCAATTACATTGGAACAACTTACACCCAATGTTTGTGATGTTGGATTTTCATTTTTCAAGCAAAACCTAATGTTGTTACCACCAAACCCAACATGGATGTCTCAAGGCCAGCGTTGGAGTTGTGGAAGTTTTTATTTTCTCATGAAGCTAGAGTTGGGTTGGATGGGAGTTTCATTCTTCAAAAAATTCTAGCATTACCCCACCAATTCTAGCATGGATTCCAAAATTCTAGCATTGTTCCCATGAGGCTAACATAGATTGGTGAAGCTAGCATGGTTGAAAAAGTGTGCTTACTATTTTTGGTATCTAGAGTGGTTTTGATGGCTTAGATGCATCAAAAATTATTAGAAATAGAAATATACATTTGGACTTATAGGCTACCATGCCTACAAATCAAGCTAATCTATTAGTAATCATGGATGAAATTTGTAGCAAAAAACCAATGATCATGAGTCCTATAAATGCCAATCTTAAACACATTGAGTAGGTGTCTTTTTGGCTTAGAAAACTTCATAACCTTTTCCAAACTTAACCACTTGAGACTTGGGGCATTTTTAAAGACTTTTGGACAAATTTGGAACTACTTGAGCATTTGAAAAATCTCACTATAGCATCATTGTAACACCAAAAATTCAAGCAATAACCTTACCCCCTTTGCACCAATGTTGCACATACCTTATCCCCTTGTGACCAAAGTTGTAGATCTAAGCTAAAAACCCTTGAGGAGTTTTGGTGATTGAAGTTGGGAAGTACTTGGATCATGAGGCTAACTATAGATCACAACCTACCAACTTCAATAGGCTTCAAGCTTTGTTCAAGCAACTTCTTATATGTTCAAGCACAAAACTTGTATACATTCAAACTCTAATTTTGTAGCAATCTCTTTTTGTTCTCAATAAAGCTTACATTTTATTTATTGTGCAAGTTTATTTCAAAGTTAATCTTTGTGCTTTCTTTTTAATTAGATCTACATTTTATTTAAGCTATTTCTCTCGTTTACACTTCCTAAGTCCCTAAGTGATAGGCAAGACCATCTTGGGTACCTCAGATTCTATTTCTTGAAGGCCCTTGGGATTTAGGGTTAAAACTAGTCTACCTAAAATTTTTAGTTTTTCCAGTGATCTAATTTTTTAGGTGCTACAAAAAGAAATAAGGAAATTGTCCCAAAGTTTAGAGGGAAAATGGTGAAAAATACAAGGAATATGGATTTCTTTGTAGATTCCATTAAGCAATTAATGGATCATTTAACCCAACCTTCTAACCAAAATCATTATTCATCTAGAGATCATAATCAAAATCAATTTCCACATAGAGATCATCACCAAGATCAATTGCAACATCATTGAGATTAGAACCAAGATCAAAATTTCCCTAGGGATTAGTATAGAGATTAGTCCCCACATGTTGGATGCTAGGATGCTAATATTTCTTTATAAGGCTAAAGAGTGGAACTTGAAGGTGATGGTTATTGGAACTGATAAAATTCACCAAGAGAATCATTAACGTCAAAAAGATAAAATTGGATCAGTATGATGGAGTCTTCGAATTTAGTGCCAAGGCAAAAGATTAGCTTAACACAATGAAGAATTATTTTGATATGTTGAATTTATTAAGCCAAGAATGTTTAGAAATAGTTTCCCTATATATGAGAGGGCTTGCTATAACATGATGGAATGGACTGAGATCTCAAGGCTTGATTACAAATTGGTTTAACTTATTTAAAATTTTGAACAAAAATTTGTATCATATTCCTTTCTTAAAAAGTGTAAGTTGCAATTTTATTTATTGATATTGGATAGATAATCTATGGAAGATTATTATAAGGAATTTTGTGATCTCTCTTTGTATGTAAACCACTAGGATGAGGGAGAGTTGGCCTCAAAGTTTATTGGTGGAGTACATGCACAACTACATCCCTAGAAAAATGCACATAAACCCTAAATTTTCAAAGAGACATATATAGAATTGTTAAAGATTATGAGAAATCAAACCAATTATGAACTATCCTTTGACAAGCCATGGTAAAAGAAGCACCCACCAAGAGAACCTAATCTAGTTTTTTTGCTTGCAATGAAGATCATTTTAGGTATGATTATCCAAAATGATGAGAAATAATACAATGGAACAAAAAAAATAAGAATAAAAAACCAAACACAAATGTGTCCCAAAGAAAGAATAAATCTACTACCACTATGGCTATAGTGAAGAAGATCTCAACATAAGTAAAATCAAGTTTGAGAAAATTTCAATTTTCTCTACTTATTTTTGAAGGATTGATTAAGGGCAAAAAGATTAAATTTTTAATTTATTATGGAGCAAATGATAATTTTATTTTACCAACTTTAGTTAAATTATTAAATTTAACCTTACCTTCCAATAAAGTTGTTAGAATAGAACTTGCATATGAAATTAATGAATAATATCTTTGGAGAGTACCTTGATTAATTTGTTATCATATTTATACTAAAAGAACATGACAACACTTCTTATTTGAAGAGTTTACATTTACTTAATGTTTTCTTTAATTGGTCTTCATTCAAGATTTCCATTGTAATTTTAAAATGTCTAACATGTTCTTCTCTTGACTTAGAGTAAACAAAGGGTATGTATACTAAAAGAAAATTGAAGAATTAAGTTATTATCTAAAGCTCATGAAGTACCATACATTGGACATCCTAGATATATCAAAACTTATGTGATGATACATAAGTTTTTTTTCTGGCTTGGAATAAAAAATGATATATCCATATACATTAAAAAATTTTCAACCTCCTTCAAAGTGAAGACCAAATAAAATAAACCAAGTGGATTATTACAACCTTTGGAGGTCCCAATTTGGAAATGAAAATATGTTACCATGAACTTCATTGTTAGATTATTGGTAATGAAGAAAGCAAATGACTTGATCTTGGTGATAGTTGATCACTCATTGAAGATGGCTTCATAGCTTTGAAATCTATAAACATAGTTAAATAAGTAGCCCAAAAATTTCTAAAAGAAATATTTTGATTACATAGTTGTTTGAAATCAATCACCTTCAATAGAGATCCTAAGTTTATCTTTGAATTTTAGCAAAAATTCTTCAAGGAACTTGGAACCCAATTAAAATTTAGTACAATGTACCACCCAAAGATTAATGGCCAAAAAAAACATGTAAATTGAATATTGGAAGATATTTTACAAAGCTACATTAGAAGTAGATAAAAAACATGGGGGAGAATTACTTCCATATAACTAAATTTTCCTATAATAATAATTATCAGGAATCCATACATCGTACACCATTCAAGGTTGTATATGAATGAAATTGCCATACACCACTAATTGAGGTAGATCCAAGTTTTAGAGTGGAATGGAAGGAAGAAGAAATAAAAATTATGAAAAATATCATTACAAGAGTTACATATAATTTTTAAGTACCCTAGAATAAGTATAAGGGAGATGTAGATCAACATCACCTTGAGAAGAAATTTCAAATCAAAGACTAAGTATTACTGAGAGTAAAACCCACTAGTTTTTTTCTTAAGTTAGGAAAATTTACTAAGCTAGCCCCAAGATATTGTGAACCTTTTGAGATTTCTAAAAGAAGTGACAAAGTAGTATATCAATGTGAGCCTACTAAATAAGTTCCATGAAAATGATGTGCCTTATGTTCTAGATTCAAATTTCTTATCCTTGATATCCAACTCTAGCTTCAAGGTCAACCCAATTGCAATTTAGAATCATAGAATGAAGAAACTTTGTAATAAAACCATCAGCGAGGTATTCATCCAATGGTCAAATTATGATTAACAAACTTGGAAAAATAGGGAGTTTATTCCCAACACTTCCAACTTTTTGATTATCATGATATGATATTGAATAATAAATTATATTTAGTAATTTATAATTTTTGTATGTATGTATGATAATGAAGATAATGAGGAACATAATAAGAAAGAAATTGTTGAATAGTTAGATATAGAGGAGGAGCTTGAGGATAACCTGGATTATTAAGGGGCATAAATTGTAATGTCCTATTCCTTATTAAGAATGTAATTATACTATTAATCATGTAATTATCCTTCAAAAGAAGGAATGACTCATTATGAGAAGTTGCAACTATTCATGGTACCCCTTGGAAATGGGTTTGACCTATAACATTTAAGGAAGGACTTAGAGGTTGTATCAATATGGAGTTGTAGAGCTAGATTGACAAGTGGTAACAATTGGGTGAAGTGGGACAAGAAGGAACTCATCACCCCTTCAACTAGATGGCCTAACCATGGTGCTAGTGCTAGATTGTCTTTTAGGTCTAAGTGTCACACGAAGATAATCTAGAGGATGTTAGTATACCAACCTTTCATTAATAATGTTTCTACTATTTTCTTTTCTGTTTAATTCCATGTTCATTCATCACTATTTTCCAATTTAAAGAATTGAATGAGTTATTTTTATAGGATATGATAACTCTATGTAATGAATGATCGTATTTCATTATCATTTGAGAATGGGATGTCACATTGTTGGTGTAGATTTGCTATCATCTATCTCTATTTTGGATTTTTTAAGATCATGAATCATGGTCAGATCCTGGTTACTTGTAAAGGTGTTATTTTGTTACTTTTAACTTCTATATTAACATACTCTAAACCAAAAGTCACGAGGACCTTATTCTATTATACTATAAGTCCTAGTGAGATCATGGCCACTAAAAGAACATAGGTATATTAGTTCTAAATATACCATGAGTTAAGCATAGGTTATGGTCAACTTATTATTTCACCATAAAATGAGATTGTGAGCTATAGCTTGAGTGTTTTTTGAGGATTTTAATAAATCTAATGAATGATTTGGCTTGGAGATGCTATTTGATCTATAGACTAATGCAACATGGGCTTTAATTAGTCTTTAAACATATTCATTTGATCACATAATATGGATTTCTTAGAAAAATGGTCTTGGGATGAAGGGAAAACCTAGCTTCATGTTTAGACAATGTTTTGGCAACAAAAATGCACTTAAGATGATTAAAAATGCTACATTATAGTCAAGGATTATCTTTCACCACTTTGATATCATTCTAAGGGATTTTTGGCTCTATGAAACTCAGATTTTAGGCTTCTCTTTGAGGGTTTCGTATGATATCTTGAAATAAGATTCAAATGATGATATGATGAGACAATGAAAGAAAAGTGAAATTGATGAAACAACTAATATCATGAAACTGATGAAATCACTATTTTAATTTTCTTTCTATTTTTATGAACATGAGAGAGAGATCTATTTATACAACATTTAAAAGAGAGATAACATCAAAATATTAAATGTTGAGAAAGAAATAAACATAAACATGAAGATAAATCATAAACTTCTATTACTATTATGAATGAAATGATGCATTAATGTAATGCTTTTATAAACACTCTTGACTCTACTTCAAAATGGTAGAGGCATTCCTTACATTCTTTCATATGATATCATTATCAGAGCTAAAAGTGCTTAAGAGTACAATCCATCTTTTGGGAAGTTCTCTTATCTCTTGACTCTCTATGCTTTTCTTTTATTGAAAAAATTCTCTATTGGATTGGATTATTGATACAATGGTCATCAAGGGCTAAAAGAAAAATTAGTTTTATTCTTTTAAAAAAATGAATTGATGTATAGATGTACATGTATATGAATCTAATTCATCATCTCTTAAACTTATCTTTCAGTTTTTATTATTGGGAAATGACTTCTCAATAATCTCAATTATGATCCCATTCATTTCCTATAAATTTGAAGGTCATATCATGTCATATGATGCTTGATTTTTAGAAATAAAATTTTGATACAAGTTTTTTCTTGCTATTTTGAATTTTCATTTTCAATCACTTGAAACATAAATATTTCTAGCTAGTTTTCTCATAGTTTACCATCAACTCTTTACTTGAATAGGTTACTATTAATCTTATCAACATCAAAAACTTAGCTCAACATTAATATTTTTCTTTTTTTCTATGACATTCAAATAAATTCAGCCTAGCTATCAATGTAGATAAATATCAAAGGTTAATAAATAATCTTTATAATAATTTCTTATAAACTTAATCAAAATTAATTATATTTACATCATAAACTCATGATTCATCTTTAGTGATATTAAGGTTCAATCTAGTATTGTAATCTCACTTTAAAATTCATCATAATTAATGGGACTTGATCTGTCAGGTAACTTTGTTGATGCATACTTGTTGACCAAACCTTGTCAATGCATCTTAAATGCATTGACACATATGCATGCATGAGGATGCATTAATGTATTAACTGATAATGCATCTTAGATGTGTTGATGTAGCCTCATCGATGCATCCCTATCAATGCAACCAAATGTGTTAATGCATTCATGTTGATGTAATGCCTATATTTACCTATAAATATGAGAGCACGCACTACATATTTGAGGCCAATTGGTCAGTAGTATAGCTAGACTCTTGTAGTTTATTTTTGTAATCTTGACAAATAGTCATTGAGTGCCCATAGTGTGAATTTGAGTCAATTATATGACATCTTATTCAAGTGGAATTATGCCTAAATACATTTCATGGAAGGCAATAAGATTGAGATTGATTCATATGCACAACACTTTAACTTAGAATAGATTTACTTTTAATGCAATCTAATTTCTATGTACTTAGTTAATATTCATATTTTCATGCACGTTAATTAATCAACATAATGAGCACAACTAGTTTCGAATGTAAACATGTATTTGCTTGGTAATTATAGTAGTGTTATTGCTTGGTTCATCTAGTAGCATAACACTTGGTAATTCTAGTAGTGGGTATGTGAGTTTAGGAGGTGTACAGAAAGTTGGGAATGGATATTCATCACCCTTAGGAGAGTTTAGAATTTAATTCTATTGTTAATTAGATTAAATAATTAATTTCTATATTATTATTTAGTTAGTTTAAGGCCCACACAACATCATAATCATATGCCTCACTTTGGACTAAACCATATGTGATAAAGCTACCACTAGTCCAAATGAGAAGACAGTGACCTATGATCAATTCTTAACAATCTATATACCACATTAGTCTCATCCATAGAATTTGACTAGATTTCACATGAACACTTGTGATTCATATGGTTGGACATAGGAGATACTTGTTGCTCATCGTTGGTGCCATTGTTGAGAACTTAGTGTAGCTAAGTACACTAAGTAGGAAAGATAGTGAATCCTACAAAGACATTGTAAAGACCATTAAATGAAAAATCATTAAATAACATAAGAAAAAACACACTATTCAATTTTCAACAAAGGATATAATGAATTCTTCTTATAGGGATGAATCTCCACCACCTATTGGTAAAACCAATCAAAGATAAGAGGTTCCAAAGACATATATGTCTCAATAATTCTGTGCTATTTACATCCATCTTGATCCTTACACTCTAGACTTTACCTTCATCTTCTATTAAGATGAGTAGCTATAATGGAGGGATATGGAAGGCAACATTGTGTTGCCTCCCAATTGATCAATTCCTACAATGTTGATTAATAATAATTAGGAATTGTTGGACTTAATGTAGAATATGAAGTCTAGGACCACCTCTCTAGGAATTATCATCCCACTAATGCCCAAAGAAGGAAGGATCAGCGAATGGAAGCACAATATGAGGCTTCAAAAATTAAGAGGTTTTCTACCTAATTATTCTTGGAACAACACAAGAAAGGTGAGGACTTCTTTCAAGGTGTCTCCCAATACATAGACTCTCCCCCTTTCTTCAATGAGGTGACTTTTAACCAAAGGTTGCAATTAACTATGGATAACCTAGATGATGGAAAGAATGGTTCTCAAGATCAAGGGGCCTCAAAAGATGGTAGCCATAGTCATTTACCCAAGAGCAAGAATAATGACAATCACAAGGACAAAGATAAACATACTGGATGGGGTACATATTGAAGAAGGGACTCCTATAGACATCGTTCTAGTGTTGATTCTCCTTCTTCCTCACCCTCTTCATCATCCTCATCATCTTCCTTCTCCAACTCTAATACCAAAAGTAGAGGCTAAGAAAAAAATAAGAACAATAGGGATTAGGATGAAAAAAAATGGTAGGATAGGGATGATCATAAATACCACTAGGAGAATAGAGAGTAGGGGTAGGAACAACAACAAGGGAAGGAGCATCATAGAGAAAGAAAGCATAGCAAGATTCATCATAGGCATTGTGGCCATGATAGGGACCATCGAGATAGTTATGACTATGATGAGCCTCTACTAGTGATGGGATGTGATATCGCATGGGCTATGATATCACATCCACCGCGATATCGCATCTTCCCTTGCGATATCACATACGCAATATCGCAGTGTGCTGCCAAATCTATAAATAAGAGGCAGCTCTCCCTTGTTTCACAACTTAGATTAGATTGTAGCTAAACTTTTGGTAGTTTGACCCCTCCAGAGATAGATTATTTTCCAGTGTATGCCTGCAGTGTGATGAATGTAATTGTATGGCATCCTTTATTCGACTGTGACGTACTTGGACATGCACATGACTGGCAATAAAGATCGAGATTACTTCATCATTGTAGCATTCACTTTGTTTATTTATTTATTTAATTTTTATTTACTACTTTCCTAATTAGTCTCTCTCACCCTTAAACTCACGTTTGAACACAGAATGAGTACAACTTGATTATGAGCATTTAAGTGTGACTACTTGGTAACCCAGTAGCATACCTAGGATCTGCCCTTGGTAATCCCAGTGGTAGTCGTGCACAAAGTCCAAGATGTGTACGGATAATCAAGGAACGGATGCTCATCGCACTTAGGCTAGATTATATTCTTTTACCCTTTCTCTCTTAGCTTAGATAATATTACTTTCCATTGCCCTCAGGAGTAGCATTAGATTAGAAAACCCATCATACACCTCACTCTGGACTAAAACATACATGACAAATATAATACTAGTCTAGGTGGGAAGACAACAAACTGCAACCTAAGGCTAATTGTCTAGGTGCCACAACTAGTCTATCTATGGAGTTTGATCGGATCGCATGTGAAAACACTCATATTCATATGGTTGAGTGTAGGGGTACCTCGCCACTTATCATTGGCATCGTTGCTGGGGACATTGCTAGTTATCTAGATTAGTTATATCATACAAGGTCATTGTAAAGGAATTAATGATATATCTTTTAGAAAGAAATAATTGTAAAACGTCACACATAAAGTCACACACAACTTCACAACCATGCCTCTCCTACAAGATTACAATAATGCCACACTTAGTAAGAAAGTTCATTGGAGAACCAACGAATTATATGACGATGAAGATTGAAGTATACAACCTGAAGTGGGGGTCTCTTATGAACATGAATGAAAACAACGTCATCCTAACACACACAGGTATAACTTACCCAATGACGATAAACCCCCACTGGCCACTACAAGCTTAATGCAAATACAAGAGGCTATTCGAATCTCACGTAGGCATCAGAAAGAGAGCCGTCTACCCAAGCTCGATTTAACAACTTCCCTAAATTTTCAAGAGGCCATGACTTAGATCCGCATCAACATTTACAAGCCTTCTACGATGCCTACACATGGAAAAACATTAATAATGGGTGGCAAAAACTTAATCTCTTTCCCATGACACTCGTTGGCCAAGAAAAAGTATGGTATAGATCATTAAAACCAAATTCAATGCGATGTTGGTCAAGAATGGTAGAATTATTTAATGAAAAATATCAAACCTACACAAGAGTATCATCCTTGAGGAAAAAAATCCAAGGATGGAAACACGCACAACATGAATCCTTGGACATGGCCTTAGAAAGATATTATGCACTGTTAAATAATTGTCTAGGCCATGGGTTTTTCCAGGAAAGGCTAATGTATCGTATCATTGATGGGCTTCATGATGCAACAAGAGAAACACTCGGGATGTATGCCCAAGGTCAACTATAAGAACTATGAACCCATCAAGTCCAAGAGCTTATTAAGCGGGTAGCAAAAGAAGAAGGAGAAATGGCTAGATGGGAGAGTGTTGAAAAACATCAATGGGACCAAAATACTAACTCAACAAAGGTCCATGATCATAAAAAGGATAAATCAATCAATCACAAGGAGAAAGAACCATCTTTGCCGATACAAAAATCATTAGAAGAAGTCAAGGCAAAGATCAATAAGATGTTGGAGTGGTCATATCAAAAGTGTGGAGAATTTATCAACATTATTGGAGATAGAGTTTTGACAACCCAAGAAGCAGGACAAAAAATTAGACAATCGGAAATAAGGAATAAGGAAAATAAGAGCTCAACTACCAATCATACGCATGAATGCAACATATGCCTGTATGATCACCCCAAGGGCCAATGCCCAATCCTGTCACATTTATATGAGCATTGGGAAAACACGTTACATCCAAAGTTTGTATAGAGATACTGTGTTTGATCACAGTGGCAACAATCCCAGTCGTGGGGGAGACCACCACTAGACTAGAGACACCCTTCATATCATCTGGATCCAAATGCTTATCTTGTTCAACATCCTATTTCTCCAACTAGGCCAACACACTTTATCTCATCATAGTACCATTCTCCTCAATACTATCAACCCATGCCTCCAGCACAACCACCACCTTGTGCACCTTATACTCCTAACTTTCAACATTCTCATTCTTTCCCTCCTTCTACAGCACCACCAATTGTTCCTAAGGTGCCTGCACCATAGTAATAACCCACGAATGCCACTTGTGCTACTACTACCAACAACAATGAAAAGGCTCCTCAACATCGAAAGCGTCATTTCTTTAAACACGGCCGTAAGAAGGGACAACACAATTCCAAGGCTGCTGCATCCTCCAACTCCGCACAAGTCCCACACTGTGGTGCACCCTTATCTTCAAACCCAGTGCCTCATATTACTTCATGAGGGCCACCAACTAACACTCCAACAACCATACGGCCCAATGAACACAATCATGGAAGGAAAAATCTCAATCCTTGCATATCATCTAACAGTCACAAACATCATAGTGGGTCAACTTGTTATCTGGGAACTACATCATATAAATTGCCTCACTATGCTCATTATAATCAAGCGTGTGAAACCCAATGGGGTAAATATCACCGAGCCAGAATACTTCCAAAATGCAAGGATCCTCATCATCAATTATTAATCCTTGCCATCCTCAACCATTTAGCTATGAGGGATATCCCTCATTCTAACAAGCAGGATTAATAATCACTTTTCATTTTCTTTAATTGTACAAATTTTTGTTTTCCAGTTTTTCATTTTTCAACTTTTTGTTTTATCTTTTTATCCTTTTGTGTTTTTGTCTTTTTACATTTTTGTAAGTAATCTCGTCTATGAATAAAACACTCATGTGGATCATTAGTTAAGGTGTGTTTTATGTTATTGAGTCTCGAGTGATCAATTATTTCGACAGTGAGCCCATTACACCCACTCATCCACTCTACAAATAAGAGGTTCTGTTCGAGGGTACAGTGATATTCTTAACATTCGTAAAACTTAAAATTAATTTTGTGTTCATTGTACCCAGAATGAAGAAGGATGGACCAAGAGGGAATGATTAGGGTGTGACATCAAGGGGACTTGCGGATTCTCTTTAGTGATGTCTATGGGAGTTATCATGCAACATGGTTGTACTAAGATCCTTGTAGATCTAATGAAAAATGGGAGTAGGAGTAATCAAAAGGGCACCCAAAAATTAATGTTATGCTAGGGGATCCCACTGGAAAGACATGCATCCATTCCTAAAGGTTGGCGGCTTCTCTGGATTCAGTATTCAAAAAGAAGAAAAAAAAAGAAGAAAAGAGCATAGGAAAAGAAGAAAAGTGCCACAAACAAAAATCACTCCTCCCTTGGACAAAACGCTAAGTGATCGTATGCCTTGTTGTTATGGTACTCTCATAGTTGCTCATCATGAAATGAAATAATGCGATGTCATTGATTAGAAGAATGGACTTGGTCCTGATCTTGGAACGATGGGTTAATAACACCTTAATCATGCTTTACACATAGGACTCATTGTGCCCTGGGTCAGTTACCTCATGTCCCAATCTCAATGATCCCTTTCTATAGTTCATCTCATCTCACTATTCATGTAATTGTAACTCCTGTCCCATGTAGCATAAAATTTTCATCTCATTTCGGTGATATTTACATGTGTGTGTTTTGTGGAGTTAGTGCGGATTACATTTAACCCTTCTAGTGCCCATAGACACTATACGTGTGGTTACACAAGGGCAATATACGTTGGAACCTACTTTGGGGAGGACCCACTTGTGTAATCTTTTGTAATTTTCACTTATGACATAGCTCACACACACCATTTCTTACCCTCGGCATAATTTTTCAATTGATTTTCTTTCCCTACTATTATCCCTCTGAATTTTAACGTTCCAATATACCATTACATACCCTTTTTCTTACCACCTAAGGGTTTATTGGTAAAATCCACACCATCATCATTAATTGTGCCTCTAAACATAATGCACTTTCCCTAGAACCCTTGATAATAGCCAATGTCCTCAATTTACAGTTTTCATTTCAAGAAAATCCCTTCAAAATTTGATCTTTTTGTTGTGCCTCACATCACTAGGGATGAGATA
This sequence comes from Gnetum montanum, assembly GCA_015680685.1. Classification (NCBI taxonomy): domain Eukaryota; kingdom Viridiplantae; phylum Streptophyta; class Gnetopsida; order Gnetales; family Gnetaceae; genus Gnetum; species Gnetum montanum. The sequence goes on along the minus strand of MNCI01011084.1, from coordinate 530,793 downwards.
TCGTGTCCCCGCTGCCTATAAATAGGTCACCCCCATAACACTTAGCATCATTTTTTCATTCACACAGGAGGATTTTTTGAAATTTTTCTCTACGACTTGTGATTGAGTGACCCTTGCTTTTCTCTTGCATCTCTTGCTCGTTGGTACTCTGATTTTAATTCCATTTGAACCTGCTTGAACCCAGAGTGTTTCGCTTAGTCGTGGGGGAGGAACACTTGCTGAAAAGTGCTTAACTTTTTTGAAATTTATCATCACCCAAAGGACATCAATTATGGTAACTAACTTTAACACTTAGAATAATTGTGCCTAAAAATCATTTAATCCTTAGGTATACTGGGCAATTAAAAATGGAAACAACCTAAGTCACAGGACTCATTATTACAAACTTTCGAGCACTATCACATGTGATAACATAAGATCATTAATTAAGGCAATCAGTAAGGTATAACTTAACTTTAAAAACAAGCTTACTAATGCTTGGCCCGTGTGATTACATATGGCCCCGAAACGTGGACAATAGGAGGGTCCTGCTCAAGGTGGAAAGAAACGATCTTAGAGATGTAGAAGACAAGGTCCTGCCAGACAACATGTAGAATAAGAGGAGTAATCATTCAGCATTCATCAAGAAGAACCTCCTATCGGATGGTCTGGGCAGGTAGAAGGAGGAGTTGCTGCTATGATTGAACCATGACAACAACTCACATTACCCCAAGATTGTGTTCAAGCTATCTACGAAAGGTCCACATTCACTGCAGTGATTGTGGAATTAAACTTTGAATCTTTGGTAGAGTTCACTCTTGAGGCTATTAGGGACCACTTCATAGGGTCTCCCTTATGGCCTACCCTCTCTGAAAGTAGTGCCTGGTACTTAGGGAAAATGTACCAATTTTGGCACAATAAATAAGAAGGCACCATAGTTTATTGATTTCTCTGTTCAAGCAATTTTAGAAGTATTAAACCTTTCGAATACAGGGCCAAAGGTTGCTTAGAACTAGTTGGAAACTTTCAAAACTGAGCAACTTAATAAACTGTTGACAAAGAATAAAAGGGTGGCAGAAGAAAAAGAGAAGGCTGACTGGGATGCCTCTATGGCACAAGCACAAACTTACATGCGTGCCAAGGCACTCAAGGCCTTACAAGAGGAGAAACTCTAGGCCATACTTCAATGCCATCAAATCCCAAAACCTTGAATGCAAGAAAAGGGAAAGACACCCATGGAGGAGCCACCACCACTAGGAACTACATGAGTTTCACTAATTTTGTAATCATAGGATTTTCTTTTGTGTTGTGTCTCAATTTTGTTTTCTTCCCACACTGCAACATCATATAATAATCCCATACCTATCTACTATGTAATCACTGTAACTCAAGGATGAGTTTTTATTCAATCGTGGGGGTATGATGGGAAGTGATATTGCATGGGTCGTGATATCGCATCCCCCCCGATATCACGTATGCGATATCGCAGTGCGCCACCGAATCTATAAATAAGAGGTGGCTCTCACTTTTTTCAAAACTTAGATTAGATTGTAGCTAAACTCTGGCAGTTTGATCCCTCCAGAGATCTATTATTTTCTAGTGTATGCCTACAGTGTGGTGAATGTAATTGTAAGACATCCTTTATTCGATTGTGATGTACGTGGACATGCACATGACCGACAATCAAGATCGAGATTACTTTATCATTGCAGCATTCACTTTGTTTATTTATTTATCTAATTTTTATTTAATGCTTTCCTAATTAGTCTCTCTCACCCTTAAACTCACGTTCGAACACAGAATGAGTACGACTTGATTACGAGCATTTAAGTGTGACTGCTTGGTAACCCAGTAGCGTACCTAGGATCTATGCTTGGCAATCCCAGTGGTAGTCATGCACAAAGTCCAAGATGTGTACAGATAATCAAGGAATGAATGCTCATCGCACTTAGGCTAGATTAGATTCTTTTACCCTTTCTCTCTTAACTTAGATAATATTACTTTACATTGCCCTCAAGAGTAGCATTAGATTAGAAAACCCATCATACACCTCAATCTGGACTAAACCATATGTGACAAATATAATACTAGTCCAGGTGGGAAGATAGTGAACTGCGACCTAAGGCTAACTGTCTAGGTGCCACAACTAGTCTTTCTACAAAGTTTAACCGAATCATGCATGAAAATGCTCGTATTCATATGGCTGAGTGTAGGGGTACCTTGCCACTCATCAACTAACTACTAGAAACATGTTGAATATTTTAGAGGTAGTTAAAATCCCAACTAAGCACTTGAAGGATAGTTTCATCAAAAGACTAGATATGAACAATATTTTGAAATTTGAAAGGGAATATAACTTAGATCCACAAAATCATTTACAAGTTTTTCATGATAACTATGCCTTAAAAAATATTGAGAACAAATGGTAAAAACTGGAACTATTTCCTAGGACACTCATTAAAGAAGCTAAATATTGATATTGATCCTTTGAACTAGAATCTATTTGCTAATCGAGTAGGATGCTGGAGCTATTTAATAAAAAGTATCAAACATACTCCAAAGTGTCCAATTTTCAGAGGCAAATCCAAGGCTAAAAATAAGAAAACAATGAGTCCTTGAATGCAACCTTTAGTAGGAACTAATTTCTTTTGCATTGATACCAAAGCCACGAATACTTCCAACAGGATTAGTTGTGCCATATCATAGATGGACTTAGAACTAAAACAAGGAGAACTCTTGGGGTCTATTCCCAAGGAATACTTTTTTAGCTTGAGAATCCATGAAGTCCAAAGGCTCATTGACCAAGTGGCCAAAGAGGAAGGTGAACAAAAAAATACAAAAGTATAGAGAAATACAATAGAGATCCCTTCATTCATAATAGGGAGATTCATTTTTGTGATAACAAGGAGGAGACACCGCTTGATGAAGTGGTGCAGAGGAAAAGCTTACCGATACAACAATCTATTATTGAAATATCAGCTAAGGTATACAAGATGTGGGACTCCTTGGATGAGAAGGATACCAAATAGGGATATCACAAAAATAAGGAATGGATGTTGCAAATTCTATAGAGAAGGTTGCAGATTCTGAAACCAATGTTGATAGTTATAACATTTTTCAATATGAACATCCTAAGGGATGTTATCTAGTGTTATCACACCTACAAGAATTTAGAATGTACACTTTGAATCCTAGATTGGTGAAACAACAATCACCTAGGAGATTTCCTTATTCACAAGGAAACTATAGGCAACAATTCCACCCACATGCATACTATCTAAGTGGAGCACCACCTCAACCTCAAGAGTTGTACCAATAGTGAAAACACCGACAGTGATGGGGAATGCCATCACTAAGGCTGTAGTACCCTTATCATCAACCAGATCCCTATGGCTATGATGTTTAGGAATTAGTATCCTCACATGACTCCTCTAGTCATGCTTCCTTCTCATACCACTACTACCCTATAGAGCATGATAGAGCATCTTCTTTGAGTGGGGAGTCTCCATTTTCCTTCTATCCTCCTCAACACTCATCCACTCCTACATCACAATTGACAACACCTTTGCCACCTACTCTATCTATGTAGTGAGAAATACGTGTACATCCACAACAAATAAATCCTATGAGAGCAATGAATCTACAATTGGCTTTTCAATTGAGTGTTCCTAAATCCAAGCCTTGTAAGAGATCATTCTTCAAAATTAGTAGCCCATGAAACTCTCTAAAATACCTGTGGCTACCAATCCTACTACTTCTACCTCTGAAATACATATCAAGTAGCCTTTAAACCAAAAATATCTCCTACTTCATATTGTCATGTTAACCCATGTAGTCATAGATTGGATTAAGACCAACAACCTTTCTAACAAGAGATTTAATCTTGGGAGTTCCCTCATCTACCTATAGATAGTCAAAAATGAACTGTGCAAGGTTCTTTTAAATTCAAGTTCTAGAGTTAACTTAATATCTCAAGAGATGTACAAGGCATGAAACTCACCTCCACTAAAAAAAAGCAACATCATACTAGAGTTGGTAGAATAGTCCATCAATGCTCCTTTGGGATTAATTAAGGACATCATGACCATCGTTTCTGGGTGCTCCTATCCTATTAATTTCTTGGTGATCCATGTGGAGAACTACAAGGGGAACTACCCTATTGATGGGACATGATATCACATGGGCCACAATATCACATATGCAATATCGCTTCCTCCGTGATATCTCATCTTCCCCTGCGATATCGGGTACGCGATATTGCGGTGCACCGCCAAATCTATAAATAAGAGGCATATCTCCCTTGTTTTTGATTCTAGGCCTAGACTGTAGTGAAACTCTAGTAGTTTTACCTCTCCAGAGATAGAATAACTCCATGTGCCCATAGTAGGAGCTCCAAAGTGAACAAATCTTTATTCGAGAAAATATTGTACCTGAACACATGTTTATGTACAGAAATAAAGACGAACTTCTTGGATAAACCTTGCAGTGCATGGAATAGGCTAAATAGGATTTTATTTACTACTATTTATTTTTTACCATTTAAATGCTTTATTAGTTGATTAAATCTCTCTGAACCCTTCTCTCCTATTTAAGTGCTTCAGTACAACTGCTTCGAGCACATGCGTTACGCTTTGTGATCCCAGCGACGACTAGCGTTTGGTAACTAAGGTTGCATTGGTTTAGGGTGTGAACAGTAAGTGGGAATGGATACTGATGCTAGGTTAATTAAGGCTTAGTTAGTTAGTTAAAGTTAGTTAATTAGTCTCTTCACCCTTCACCTCGTCAGCATAGGAGATAAAACAGAAAAGACATAAAAATCATATACCTTAACCATACAACTATGACAAATACAAGTAAGTCTGGGAAGACAAAATATGATTAATCTTAAGTGTTCCATAAGGTGTGTAGGCACTTAGTCTATGGAGTTTGACCAGATCGCACGTGCTACGCTTGTATTCGTATGGTTGAATGTAGGGGTACCTCGCCACTCCTCATTGGCGCCGTTGCCAAGGACTAAGTGTTTGTGTGCTAAGTAGAACATAGGAAATTATCCACATCGTTGGGAGCTTAAATGAACCTTAGGGTTAATTAAAAAAAATTTATATAACGGTTAATTAGCACACCGAATTAAACTAAGATGTCTTCTTCTTTGAACAAAAACAATTCACCACCTAGGGATCATACAAGAAATAGTCGGTAGTCTAAAACACATAACCAAAATCCGCTAGTTCCTCAACAATACCGCATGGTATATACCCATCCCGATGAGTATATACCAAATTTTACCTTTATCCTCCATCAGGATGAACAAATGCGCTAGAGAGATTTGCAAGGTAACATAGTGTTACCTCTAGATAAGGCAATCCCTAACATGCTTATCCGTGCTCTTGCATAGATAGGCATGACACAACTCTATGCTGAATACATTATAGGAAATTTTGACACAAGGGATTACTATCCCATAGAAGCATAATGTCCAAGGGACTCGTGGTAGGAGAGCCACCATACATTGTTGAAGGGAAAAGGGGTCCCGCACATCCTAAGAGAAATTGGAGATGGCAAACCACTTATAACAAGTTCTCCATAAAATGATGTTCCTTCTCCTAACAATAGTGAGGAGGTGGGGTATTAGAACCTATGCTCCATGATACACAACCCTGGTTATGATCCCTGTGAACATCAATTGTTCACTAAGGAAATGAAAACACATGACAGGGATGGGCACTCAGATCTTCATCACGATTAGGGCTGTAGCCACAGAGGAGAAGGTAAGAAACATCATCATGGCAATGGTTCTCCTTCTTTTTCCCCTTCATCACAACATTCACCCTCTCCTTCCACATTAGGGTGCAGTCATCAAGAACATAACAGTGAGGATAGAGGTAGAAAAAATGAGAGACCTCAATGAGAAAGTCGAGAGAGAGGACAAGGGCATGAAAGAAGGAAAAGTAGGGAACAACGCAGACATCATAGAAGTCATGAAAGAGATGATCATGATGAACCCCTACTTGCCACCTAAGTATGATAGATATCATGAAGGCTATGAGAGTACCAACAAGGCATCAAAAAGATAGCCAAATCAAGCTCTTAGATATGAATAATATCCCACGGTTTGAGGGGGGATATAATGCTGATCCGCAGAATCATTTATAGGCATTCCACGATGCTTGCACCTTGAAAAACATAGAAAATGAGTGGCAGAAACTAAAGTTGTTTCCTAGGACACTCATAAAGGAAGAAGAGAGTTGGTACTGGTCCTTAGAGCCAAAAACCATTAGGAGATGGAGTACAATGTTAGAGTTGTTCAACAATAAATACCAAACGTACTTCAAAGTGTCTAACTTGCGTAAGCAGATCCAAGGATGGAAGCAACGTAATTGCGAATCCTTGGATGCTACCATGGGCCACTATTACACATTGTTACATTATTTCCCGGGCCATGGTTATGCACAACGGGCTTAACTCCGCCAACTCGTAGATGGGCTAAGGTATGAGACCAGGAGAACCCTTGGGACTTATGTCCAAGGGAGACTATCTGAACTTACATCCCATGAGATTCATCAATTTTTGGAGAAAGTAGCTAAAGAAGAAGGGGAGCTATGAAAGAGAGAAAGTGCAGAAGAATATAACCATGATCCCTCCCTTTGAAAGAAAGGAGTGTGATTTTGCGATGAAGAGGATGAGTCACCACTCAAAGAGTTGGTGAATAAGAAAACCTTGCCACTTCAAAAATTAACAATGGAAATATCAGCTAAGGTAGATGAAGTATGGAGCTCCTTAGATAGTAAAATTGAAACTATTCTAAAGATTGTGGAGGAGTCTAAGGAGGAACGAAGTAGTGACAAGGATAAGAAAAAGTGGAGAGATTTAGGCCCTGCACGTGACAAGGGTAAGGGAAAAATAAACATCTCTAATGAGGTTGTGGATTCAGACACAAAAAATGATAGTGGATGTGAGATCTGCCAATATGACCATCCTAAAGTATAATCATCTCACATCTACAGGAGTCTGGGGTGTATGCACTCAACCCGAGACTCAACAGATGGCAGACACCCCAAAGGTTACCTTATCCCCAAGGTAACCCAAGACAGTTCCACCAATCGTTGACGTACTACCCAAGTGAAACTCCACCACAACCCATCGGGCAATATCAGCAGTGGCAACATCCACAATCATGGGGGATGCCACTGCCTAAACAACAATACCCTTACCGGCAACTCGATCCTTATGGCTACTACATGCAGCAGCTAATTTCTCCAAGTGACTCCATGGGTCACACAACTCCACAACGTCACTACCAAGTTCAAGAGTACTTTAGAAGGACTCCTTCTCCTCCGGAAGATGCCTGATAGACTTACCATCCTTTGAATCCATCCACCTCTCTTCCACCAATAGTTCCCATACCACCCGCTCCAACAATGCAAGGGGAACTCCCCACTGAACCGCAGCAACGTAATTCTACGAGAGCAGTAAACCTTCAACCCACTTCTAGTTCTAACAACTGTAAGAAGAGAAGACCTTTCCTCAGAACCAAAAGCCCAGACAAGCTCTCACCATTACAAGAGGTTGAGTCTATGCATGCACCTCCAACATACAAGGTTTTGGAGCTCCCTTCAAATCAACAACAAAGCTCAACTTATACGGTTATGTTAACACATACCGTAACTGACTGGATCAAGGTAGGCCACCTTCCCAAGAAACTATCTAACCCTAGAAGTCCCTTAATCTACCTCCAAGTCATTGGGAACGAACCACATAAGGCTCTTCTTGACTCAGGTTCCAGAGTCAACTTAATATCATGAGAAATATATCAAGCCTAGAACCTACCCCAACTCAAGAAGAGCAATATTCAACTAGAGCTAGCAGACCAGTTCATCACCGTTCCCTTGGGATTGGTGGAGGACATTGTTACCACTATGTGTGGTTGGTCATACCCAGCTGATTTCCTAGTGATAGAAGTTAACAACAACGAAGGGGACTTCCCAATTATAATGGGAAGGGCATGGCTAAGCACAATAGATGCATGCCTAGGAATTTGTGATCTTGCCTTGAAAATATCTAAGGTAAACATTCATGGAAAGATCAAGAAGAAGAAAGTTCCATGCATCACATACAGTGACTTAGAGGGTGACAACATGTAGGAATCATGGATCATGTGAAATTTAACATCTCCTGCATGCAACCGATGTGCCCTAGAAAATCTAAGACAAAAGTGCCTATATGTAGCAACCACACAACAGGTGGACACCCCGTGGTTGATAGCTAATCAAAAGAGCAACCAACCAACATACATGGAACGAACTAGGGGAACAACTCATGCCCACAATGAAGGCATAGATACATTGGAGTATGAGCATCACCAACTTCCACCCCTTAATCTAAGAACATCAATGGAGAGAAGTTGGACACTTTTAAGAAATTCAAATAGACGTTCATTATTTTGGATCTTTCCCTTTCCATGCATTCATGGGGGAGATGGCCACCTATGCTAATCATTTGGAGCCCTCAATTCTTTTTAATTTCTTTTTTACACATTTTTGTTTTACACATTTTTGTTTTGCACATTTTTGTTTTACACGTTTTTGTTTTACACATTTTTGTTTTACAAATTTCTTTAACTTTTCTTGTTTTTTTTTACATCGTTATAATTTTTCATTTTTTTTTATGTGTGTGTGTTATCCATCTTGTAAGTTTGTCATGTAATAAGTGTTCTTCATGATGGTATGAACTGTTTTCCTATTGATTGCTAATGTTTGGTTTTTACCTTTAAGTCATGATGTTGATACTAAGGTATGTCTCTTTTGATATAGTAGACAATGAGTCCACTTCATCCATTCATCCATGGATTTCTATGGTCTCTCTTGGCTTGGAGATGTACAGTCCCTTTCTAAATAAGAACTATAACGAATCGGTGATTGGGCATTTCTCAAACTAAGGAAGGACTCAAGGTTTGAAAAGGATGTGACTTCAAGGGAACTTGATGCATTTGTATTGGCCATTCTCTTGGGTGCTTGGATGTTTTCTTCTTGAGTTTTCTTACCGTTTCAACATTACTCAATCATTAAGAAGCTGAGCAAATAAAAATAATAAAGTCTTTGCATGGTGTGGTTCTCATGCATAAACATATAAAACACAAAAAAAAAGTGAGAATTCAAAACACACCCCTTAGACAAAATAATCATTTGGGCTACAAGCACTGGTTATGGAACTAAAATAAAAATGTTCCCTTTAACTAAGGCCCTTCTTGCTTCTCATTCTCTCCTCCTTGTTTTGTCGGAATGGTGCTGGCTCTTTGGGAAGGCATTCTTGTTACTTCAAAGGGATGGATTGGCTGAATACATTAATGTGAAGTCACTGGATGTGGTATGTTTGATGCTAGACTTGGAATGGGATCTACTAAGTCACATTAATCATGAACTACATAAGGGGCTGTACACCACCTTGTTCTTGAGACTCCATTCCATTCTCTTCTCTCCAGCCTTCTCTCCATTGTTCACCTCATTGCTAGTTGTATCATTAGTGTATACTTTGGTTGACGCATTGTTTTCTTTTTGGTAAATTCTTGTGGTTAAGACTTTAACTCTTGTTCCAAATGACATTCTTAGAGCCTACAGACTCTTTGCATGTTGGTTTGTTAGGGCATTAAGGGCATGCACCTGCTTTGGGGAGGACCCACTGACATTCCTATTTGGTGCACCAGTTAAATTCTTTCCCTTAACATTTTGCAATTAACTCTATTTTGTTCATTTCCATCCTGACATCCACTTCACCAATGTTACAGTTGTCTCTTTTTCTCCATCTTTCTTGTTCCTTTTCTTTCTCCATTCTATCTCTACCGGAGGTTCGCTCTTAGTCATGGGGGTCTAAACCCAAATTTTTTCAATTTTCTCCTAACCCCTACACCTTCGGCAGTCACCATGAATATATCTCAGGACCCGTATCAGCCATACCACAGCTCAACCAATGGACCTTTCACTAAAGAAAGGTATCAATTGCAGTATAATTCATTTACCCTTGCTAATATAAAGACTGTGCTATCTGTGCAGATGGAAATCATGCAACAATGGACTGGATCTGTAGAGAACACTTGGAATGGATTGGTGCTGAAACAACTATGCAAGAAGCAAGATTGATGGCGCACTTACAAATGGACAAAAAAAGGTGCAATCTTGGTGTTGGCAGCAGCAAAACTTCTTTCTCTCTCTCTTTCTCAACTATCAAATAAGGCCTGATGTCAAATGTATAAGGTGTTCACTCTTGTTGTCATGAACACCAGTTTTGTCTTATCTTGTATTAATGATCTGTTCACATGTCATCCCATTAGTTCCATTTTGAGTCAATAATCCCATCCCGTCCCAACATTTTGTAAGGAACACGAGGACGAGTTTTTGTTCAGTCATGGGGGTATGATGGGATGCGATATTGCATGGGCCATGCCGCCAAGTCTATAAATGAGAGGCAGCTCTCCCTTATTTCTGATTCAAGGCCTAGACTGTAGTGAAACTCTGGCAATTTTACCTCTCTAGAGATAGAATAATTTCCATGTGCCCACAGTAGGAGCTCCAAAGTGAACGGATCTTTATTCGAGCAAATATTGTACCTAAACACATGTTTGTGTATGGAAATAAAGACAAACTTCTTGGATAAACCTTGCAGTGCATGGAATAGACTAAATAGGATTTTATTTACTACTATTTATTTTTTACCATTTAAATTCTTTATTAGTTGATTAAATCTCTCTCAACCCTTCTCTCCTAGTTAAGTGCCTCAATACGATCGCTTCAAGCACGTGCGTTACGCTTGGTGATCCCAGCAACGACTAGTGTTTGGTAACCAAGGTTGCATCGGTTCAGGGTGTGAATGGTAAGTGGGAATGGATACTGATGCTAGGTTAATTAAGGCTTAGTTAGTTAGTTAAAGTTAGTTAATTAGTCTCTTCACCCTTCACCTCGTTAGCATAGGAGATAAAACATAAAAGACATAAAAATCATATACCTTAAACTTACTTAACCATACAACCGTGAAAAATACAAGTCTAGGAAGACAACGAATGATTAACTGTTGGCGACCGTTTGGGACGCGACCGCCAACGAGTGTCCTCGAATAGGATTTAGGTGCCTGTTGGTCTCTGGCAACACCAAGGCCCAGATACCTCCAAATAAACTCAGTAGTTAATGTGAGTATGTGTATGTGCTGTTGCGGCGTGCGGTTGTGTGAAATGTAATGATTGCATTGTGAGTAAACTACAAATGACTTACTTTAAAGAGATTCAGCCAACTTTGCCAAGTACTGTGAGTTGTTGAAAGTTTCCTATTTTGTTCACCTACCTACTCTATGCAGTTCTTATAATACCTACTTGTAAAAAATAAAATTTTGTAAAAACATTTGAGCACAACTCCGCAATCTACTCCTAATTTTCCCCAGAGAAAGAGATAGTTCCACAAGAAAACTAGAAATAGAGCAAGATTCGATGGAAATAGACAAAAAAGTAAAGAAAATAGATTTGTGTAAACCTCAAATATTTCAACAAGGTAAAATGACACGAGTAAGCACTTCGCAATAAAGCTATCCCAAATTCAATATCTACGAATTTTTCAAACTTCCAAGGCTTAAACAAGCAATTTCTTCAAGACAATCCTACTATGCTACCAAAAATTGCTGCGTAAACTACCACGTATGAGACTTCATTTTGACTAGATAATAGATGTCAACGATTGCATTCAAATAGAACCTTTGAAAGACTTGACAATTTCTGATTGAAATACCACGGAACTTCACTTTAAAGATATAAAGAAGCTATTTTGGTCCCATCAAAATACCAAAGATTTTTCGAACGCTCTTGACTACTGAATTGTTCAACAGCGTGACTACAAATAGAGGCTCTCTTACAACAATCCTAATAGTAGTTCCTATACATTGCACAATAACAAAATTTACTACTAAAATGCTCTTAAGGCTTTTAAACACAAGCACTTCTATGGAAAAATTTTAATAGAAATTTCTATCGGGCAACAAGAACAATAAGAAAAATTTAAAAATCCCAAAATTACTTGCCAAGGATGATACTATCTAAACCACTAGCTAAACAATTTAAACAAAACAAAAATAAAACATAACTCACAGGACTATGACAAAGAGGCTAAAATATTTCCTTTAGCAAGCCATATTACAAGCAATCTTCTTTACAAATGCTCTTCTCAAGACCCCAAAGTGTATCTTCAAGTGAGAGCCTAAGTGCTAACTAGTAGCCTTCCAAAGTGTGATCTCCAAAAGTGTGATGTATGAGACCTCCCAAAATTCCCTCCAAAAATCCCTCTTTCTTCTTCCTCATGAAGCCTTTTTATAAGGTTTACAAGGTAGTTACATGCCAAAATATCCTAGCTAACTTTTCTCCCAAGTAAGGAGGTTACAACTTACCCATTTAATTAGGAGGGAGTTATATAGATAGGAAGTTATACATAAAGTTAGGAGGAATTAATATTTGTAAATATTATAAATATTTCCTTTGTAAGTAATTTATTAAAATAAATCTAAAATCCCTAATTTAATTTAATTATTTAATTAAAATTTTAAATACTAAATGTCATTAAGCCCTAAAAATTTTTGGTAAAAAATATAATATAATATCCACCTTATTGGTGGTAGCGGTAGTTAATTTATCTTTTCTGTATCTCTGATAATAGAAATTTAAATTTGGTGATGACCCAAAATATGAGTCCAAAGGTGAAGGCACCAATCCTGCAACTGCCAGCAACTAATTCAAATTATCTTCTTCGGCCAAAAATTATTACCAACAACTGCCATCACAGGAGAAGACTTTGCCACCACGTTAGGAAACGTCGACGTGTGTTCCATAAGAATCTACAACTGTTGTAACCTTTGCCTCTCAAAAATGCCCTTTAGGTTTTGATGATTATACAATTTGATCATTGCTTTGTATATTTTCACTGCCTTCTATCTGTGATAACTAGTAAACTTTCTGGCTTACAAAGTTTCCTTCCAACATTTGGTACAGATTCTTCAAGCAATGTCCAACAGGGATTTTAAGGCATTTGCCGTTGTTTCAAATGAAAACCTAAATTTTTTCATCGCGCGAAATAGGCATCTATTCTTTTAAAATCCATCTCATCAATAATCCATCTTCTAAAATAGCCACAAGTGTCTCTACTGAAATCGATGATGTGCCTTCTGCGTTCTACCCTAAATTGGCCTGAGTCCTTTCTGCACAGCCTACACGCGATTACTACCCGAAACCCCCTCAATACAGCTCAGTTGTGAAAGAAGGGCCTCCCACATGCTCCATGAACTCGAGTTCACTATTTTTAGCATCTGGCGAGTCAGCTACGGCTGCGTTCGGCAACATCAATTCGTAAATCCAACCGATGCGCGGGTGCAATTCTGAACGGGCACAAGCCGATGTATTTGCCGGTGATGCCCAAAAACCACGGCATTCAGTTTTGTATTTCAGATTTTCTATTTTTTTCTCCGGCAATGTTGATAATGGGCTTTTTGACTTACGGAAATTTGGGTTCGTCTGCAACATAGAAACCTTCACATCCTTTGATAATTTAAATTTACGAAATTCAAAACCTGTTGGTAGTCCGTTCGTTAGGTCCTTCACTTACTTCCAACTCTTAACCGATTCTTGATAATCCATTACCCACAATGTTGTCTATTTTGCCAATATTAACAGGGAGTATGCTTTCTTGTGGTAAATAATCACCTCCTTTGCTTGTTATTCCAATCTTCACTAAAGGAAATAATTTGGCATTTTAATTTTACTTTCCAAGAAGGCTTCAACATCAAGATTATTTACCAGTGGATTGCTTCTCCAAAAATACCCATCAACTCACAATACTAAACTACAAAATTACAACCAGGGATTGTGCTAATTTTGAATAAAATATTCCAACTATTCCATGTAATGGCCAAGTGTGCCAACATTTCTGCCCCCTCTTTTCAAGACTAAAACATATTGAAAATTTCACTAAATTTTTACAGCTGAATAGAAATCTTTTTTGAGGAATATTCCCATTTCACACAAGATGTGATGGGACAAAAACCTCATTCCTAAGCAAAATCAAACTGTACACAACTAACTATACATTATCAAGTCCTTCATGAACTATTCTTGGGATGGAAACTGAATTGTGAGGGTTACCCTAATGGGAATCCTCATCTCTCTAACTGTTTCATAGGAAATCTCTGATGTGATGAAGGTGGTCCTATTGTTCTCGGGCTTGGTAGAGCTCTCACCTTGATCTATATGAGCTTTCTCTTCGGCACTTTTCTCATTTTCCTTTTCAGATGAGCTCTTCTATTCTTCTTCATTAGGTCCTTCATTTTCTTCTTGGGAGACAAAAGATTCTCCCCATCCCTATGATGACTCTTCATAAGTTGGTGGCTCTTTTTCTTTTTCTTCTTCTTTGGAGCAATCTTGATATTGCCTCCAAACATTGGACTCTATATCCAAACCTCTAGTGAGAAAAGAAAATTCATCAAACAACCAAGCCATAAAAGGACACTCCTTTGGAGCTCCACAAGATCTAGCCTTTAGATAAGCTTTCAATACATGCTCAGGGCAACATCCAATCACATATGGAATAAAAGGCTTTCTCATTGCTCTCTCAAACTCCATTAGCTCTCTATAACCTTCACTACCAAACTTGAATTGAAAGATGATGAAATCTTAAGCAATCTAACCCTCCTTTTATAGGTGCTAAAAATTTGAACTCCCATCCAAGTGTCTTCAACCAAGCTTCCTTCTTTTTAGGCATTTAAACCATTTGTCACAATCCTCACTAAGTGGTAGATGAGTCACCTCCCCCACTTGTCAAACTTGTAGAATTCCACTTGTATCACTTGTAGGCTTCCACTTGCCTCATTTGAGGAAAGATAATGTTCCAAATATAAATAAAGCATAATTAAATATAATAATGGACACTATACTCCTAGTAATATTTACATAATACTATATACATATATTATTTTGTGTCATGACATCTTCAAGTTGTATGCAATTGTCCCAAATAATGTTTTATATGCAAAACATTATATGGAAATTGCAATTCCATGCCATCCAAGGTTGATAATTTGTAAGTATCCTTTGACAATTGCTTTGTAACTTGAAAGGGACCGACCCATGTCGAAGTAAACTTATTTTCTTTCTTCATATTCCATAATAAGACAAGGTCCCCTATCTTGAAATTCTTTTTCAAAGCTTTCCTATCAAACCATCTTTTAACTTAAGAGGTATTTCGTAACAAATTATCCCTTGCTTTATCTACTTCAGCTTCTCTTCTAATAAGCAAAGTCATGAAACTTCTATCTTTATCAGTCTTTTCAGTATATCTTTGTACAAATTCAAAAGCTGAGCTTATAATCTTGTTTGTAATTCTTGCTGGCAAACCATACACTAAGTTATATGGTGATGTCCCAATAGCTTTCTTGAATCTAATTCGATCTGACCATAATGCGAATTGTAGATAATCAATCCAATTTCTTGGATTCCCGTCCATCGATTTCTTAACATAAGCGATTAGCTTTTTATTTGTGGATTCTGCTAGGCCATTTCCTTGAGGATAATAATTTGATGAGGAAAATATGAAAATAGATTTTGCATATGCCCATTCAATAAACTCTTCAAATTTGAAGGCGGGTCCATTGTCTGACACTAACACTTCGGGTACACCAAATCTACTTAGAATGTAATCTTCTAGAAACTTAATCACATCAGATGCTGAACTTCCTCTTAGAGCTTTTGCTTCAGACCATTTAGTGAAATAATCAGTAGCTGTGATAATAAACTTGTGTCCAGCTCTTGAAGAAGTAATTGTACCAATAAAATCCAAACCCAATTGCTGAAATGATCTATTTGCAACCACTGGCTTTAAAGGGGATCTAGCCCTTTTAATCTTGAGCCCATGAATTTGACATTTAAAGCATTTTTGAATCTTTGAACTAATGTCTTGATACATGGAAGCCTAGTAATATCCATATCGAAGTATATGTTGCATAGTCAACTTAGGGGATTCATAAAATAGATTCAAATGATCATGAAATTGTTCCAAAATGAAACTAATTTGATCATTATGAACACATTCCAATAAAACTCCTCGAAAATCCTTTCTATATAATATACCATCTTTAACAACAAATCTTCGTGCTCTTTTGAAGAAAGCTCTCTTTTGACTTGCAGTTAGATTATTTGGGATTTTCCTTGTATTAAGAAATTTGAGAATTTCATTATACCAATTCTCTTCATGGGTGTCAAGTGTACACACTTCATTTTCTCTAGTCATTAACTTAGCTAGTCTCATTCCCTTAATTATCTTGCATATTTCCAATGAAAATCTGAAACTTTGCAACTTAATAAGCCATTTTC
>MNCI01011084.1:481960-510096 GCA_015680685.1 Gnetum montanum | reverse complement strand
AACAGGATTTAGGTGCCTGCTGGTCTCTGGCAACACCAAGGCCCAGATACCTCCAAACAAACTTAGTAGTTAATGTGAGTATGTGTATGTACTGTTGCGATGTGCGATTGTGTAAAATGTAATGATTGCATTGTGAGTAAACTACAAATGACTTACTTTAAAGAGATTAAGCCAACTTTGCCAAGTACTGTGAGTTGTTGAAAGTTTCCTATTTTGTTCAATTGCCTAGTCTATGCAGTCCTTATAATACCAACTTGTAACAAATAAAATTTTATTTAAACATTTAAGCACAACTCTGTAAATCTACTCCTAATTTTCCCCAGAGAAAGAGATAGTTCCACAAGAAAACTAGAAATAGAGCAAGATTCGATGGAAATAGACAGAAAAGAAAAGAAAGCAAATTTGTGTAGACCTCAAATATTTCAACAAGGTAAAATGACATGAGTAAACACTTCGTAATAAAGCTATCCCAAATTCAATATCTCCGAATTGTTCAAACTTCCAAGGCTCAAACAAGCAATTTCTTCAAGACAATCCTACTATGCTACCAAAAATTGCTGCATAAACTACCACGTACGAGACTCCATTTTGACTAGATAATAGATGTCAACGATTGCATTCAAACAAAACCTTTGAAAGACTTGACAATTTTTGATTGAAATACCACGAAAATTCACTTTAAAGATAAAAAGAAGCTATTCTGGTCCCATCAAAATACCAAATATTTTCTAAACCCTTTTGACTACTGAATTGTTCAACAGCATGACTACAAACAGAAGCTCTCTTACAACAATCCCAATAGCAGTTCCTATATGTTGCACAATAACAAAATTTACTACTAAAATGCTCTTAAGGCTTTTAAACACAAGTGCTTCTATGCCAAAATTTTAATAGAAATTTCTATCGAGCAACAAGAATAATAAGAAAAATTTAAAAATCCCAAAATTACTTGTCAAGGATGATACTATCTAAACCACTAGCTAAACAATTTAAATAAAACATAACTCACAGGACTATGACAAAGAGGCTAAAATCTTTCCTTTAGCAAACCATCTTACAAGTAATCTTCTTTACAAACATTCTTTACAAATGCTCTTCTCAAGACCCCAAAGTGTGTCTTCAAGTGAGAGCCTAAGTGCTAACTAGTAGCCTTCCAAAGTGTGATCTCCAAAAGTGTGATCTCCAAAAGTGTGATGTATGAGACCTCCCAAAAGTCCCTCCAAAAATCCCCCTTTCTTCTTCCTCATGAAGCCTTTTTATAAGGTTTACAAGGTAGTTACATGCCAAAATATCCTAGCTAACTTTTCTCCCAAGCAAGGAGGTTACAACTTACCCATTTAATTAGGAGGGAGTTATATAGTTAGGAAGTTATACATAAAGTTAGGAGGAATAAATATTTGTAAATATTATAAATATTGCCTTTGTAAGTAATTTATTAAAATAAATCTAAAATCCCTAATTTAATTTAATTATTTAATTAAAATTTTAAATACTAAATGTCATTAAGCCCTAAAAATTTTGTCGTAAAAAATATAATATAATATCCACCTTATTGGTGGTAGCGGTAGTTAATTTATCTTTTCTGTATCTCTAATAATAGAAATTTAAATTCGGTGATGACCCGAAATATGAGTCCGAAGGTGAAGGCACCAATCTTGCAACTATAGCAACTAATTCAAATTATCTTCTTTGGCCAAAAATCGTTACCAACAACTGCCATCATAGGAGAAGACTTTGCCACCACGTTAGGAAACGTCGCCGTGTGTTCCATAAGAATCTGCAACTATTGTAACCTTTGCCTCTCAAAAATGCCCTTTAGGTTTTGATGATTATATGATTTAATCATCGCTTCGTATGTTTTCACTGCCTTCTGTCTGTGATAACTGGTAAACTATCTGGCTTACAAAGTTTTCTTCCAACATTTGGTATAGATTCTTCAAGCAATGTCCACCAGGGATTTTAAGGCATTTGTCGCTGTTGCGGATGAAAACCTAAATTTGTTCATCATGTGAAATAGGTGTCTATTCTTCTGAAATCCATCTCCTCAATAATCCATCTTTTGAAATAGCCACAAGTGTCTCTGCTGAAATCAATGATGTGCCTGCTGCATTTTGCCCTAAACTGGCCTATGTTCTTTCTGCATAGCCTGCACGCGATTACTGCCCAAAACCCCCTCAATACAGCTCAGTCGTGAAAGAAGGGCCTCCCACACGCTCCATGAACTTGGGTTCACTATTTTCGGCATCCGACAAGTCGACTACGGCTGCGTTCAGCAACATCAATTCATAAATCTGGCCAATGCGCGGGCGTAATTCTGAATGGGCACAAGCCGATGTATTTGCCGATGACGCCCAAAAAGCATGGCATTTAGTTCTGTATTTCAGATTTTCTATTTTTTTCTCCGGCAATGTTAACAATGGGCTTTTTGACTTACGGAAATTTGTGTTCGTCTGCAACACAGAAACCTTCACATCCTTTGATAATTTAAATTTACGGAATTCAAAACCTGTTGGTAGTCTGTTCGTTAGGTCCTTCACTTGCTTCCAACTCTTAACTGATTCTTGATAATCCATTACCCACGGTGTTGTCTATTTTTCCAATATTAACAGGGAGTATGCTTTCTTGTGGTAAATAATCACCTCCTTTGTTTGTTATTCCAATCTTCACTAAAGGAAATAATTTGGCATTTTAATTTTACTTTCCAAGAAGGCTTTAACATCAAGATTATTTACCAATGGATTTCTTCTTTAAAAATACCCATCAACTCACAATACTAAACTACAAATTTACAACCAGGGATTGTGCTAATTTTGAATAAAATATTCCAATTGTTCCATGTAATGGCCAAATGTGCCAACATTAACCTTAAGTGTTCCATAAGGCATGTAGGCACTTAGTCTGCGGAGTTCAATCGAATTACGTGTGCTACAGTTGTATTCGATGGTTGAGTGTAGGTGTACCTTGCCACTCATCACCTATCATCATAGGAGGGGCATGGTTGAGCACCATTAATGTAAGAATGGGGATTCAAGACCTTTCCTTGGATATTTTTAAGGAAAATATATTTGGAAAATTATAGAAGAAGAGAGTTCCATGCATTGTGTATAGTGACACAAGGTGCCATTGCATGTAGAGACTGTGGATCATCAAAGACACATCAGTTCAAGCATGTAATTAGTATGTAGAAACTATAGAAATTTAAAGGTTCTTGTATGTGACAATGACTAAACAAGAAGGCACCCAATGGTTGATAATAGATAATGAAGCTAAATCAACAATGTGCATGGAACCAACTGAGAGCCTTACTAGCTCCTATGTTGAAAGCATGGATAAGTTGGAGTAACTCCATGATGAGTGGCGAGGTACCCCTACACTCAACCATACGAAATGAGCGTAGCATGCACGATTTGGTTGAACTTTGTAGACTAAATGCCTACATGCCCCATGGAACACTTTGGGTTAATTATTCGTTGTCTTCCCAGACTTACTTGTAGTTGTCATAGTGTATGGTTAAGTAAGTCCGAGGTATATGATTTTTATAGTCTTTTATGGTTTTTCTCCTATGCTAGCAAGGTGAAGGGTTAAGAAGCTAACTAACTCTAACTAAGGACTAAGTCTAAATTAACTAGCATCAGCATTCGTTCCCACTTACCGTACACACCCTGAACTATGCAACTATGGCTACCAAACGCTAATCGTTACTGGGATTACCACATGTAACGCATGTGCTCGATGTGGTCGTACTGAGGCACTTAACTAGCCTAAGTGTGATGAGCAGCCAATTCCTTGACTAGTCGTACACATCCGTAGATGCTCGTAATCAAGTCGTACTCATCCCACGTTCTAGAAGTTGAGGGTGAGAGAGACTAATCACGATGAGCAGCCAATTTCTTGATTAGCCATACACATTCATCAATGCTCGTAATCAAGTCATACTCATGCCACGCTCCTGTAGGTAATAAATAATAGGAAAGAAATAACATGTAATAAACCTATTCCATGCATTGCAAGGTTTATCCACAAAGCTCATCTTTATTGCTGTACACAACTTACGTTTAGGTACAAAGCTGCTCGAATAAAGATCTGTTCACTTGGGAACTCCTACTGCAGGCACATGGAAAATATTCTATCTCTGGAGTGATCAATCTACCAGAGTTTTCCTACTTCTAGCCTAGGATGGAAAATAATGGGAGTGCCTCCTCTTATTTATAGATTTGGTGGCAGACCGTGATATCGTGTACGCAATATCGCAGGGGACGATGTGATATCGCGACCCATGTGATATCGCGTCTCATCATACCCCCATGACTGAATGAAAACTTGTGCTCGAGTTTCTTACAATAATATTAGGAAGGTATGGAATTATTGAGGGGAATGGAACTAATGGGATGATATGTGAACAGATCATCATTACAAGACTTGACAAAACTTGTGTTCATGACAACAAGGATGAACACTTTATTACAATGACATCAAGCCTTTATTGGTAGCTGAGAAAGAGAGAGAGAGAAAGAAGTGTTGTTGTTGCCAACACCACAATTGTGCCTTTGTTGTCCATCCGTAAGCGCATCATCGATCTTGCTGCTTGCATAGCTTCTATAGTGCTGCTCCATTCCAAGTGTTTGCTCCAGATCCAATCCATTGTTGTATGATCGCCATCTGCACACACAACACAATCTTATATTAGCAAGGGTAAATGAATCATCATGTAATTGATACCTTGCTATGGTGAAAGTCCATTGGCTAGGTTGTGGTATGGCTGATATGGATCGGGAGATATATTATTGATGACTAGCGAAGGTGTAGGGGTTAGGAAGAAAATCAAAAATTTCAGGGCTAAGAGAAAATCAAAAAAATCAGGCCCCATACCCCCATGACTAATCGCGAACCTATGGTAGCATTAGAATGAAGAAAGAAAAGGAGTAAGAAAGAGAGATGAAAATGGATAACTGTAGCATCAATGAAATATATGTCAAGATGGTAATGAACAAAATAATAATTAATTGCAAAATTTTAGGGAAAAAAATTTAACTGATGCACCAAATAGGAATGTCAGTGGATCCTCCCCAAAGCAGGCTCATGTCCTTAATGCCCTGACAACCCCACATTCAAAGAGTCCATAGGCTCTGGGAATGTCTTTTGGAACAAGAGTTAAAGTCTTAACTGCAAGAATTTACCAAAAAGAAAACAATGCATCAACCAAAATAAACACTAATGATACAATCAGCAATGAGGTGAATAATGGAGAGAAGGATGGAAAGAAGAAAATGGAATGGAATCCCAAGGACAAGGTGGGGTATAGCCCCTTGTGTGTTTTATGATTAATGTGACTTGGCAAATCACATTCCAACTCCAGCCTCAAACCAACCACTTCCAGTGACTTCGCATCAATGCATTCGGCTAAACTATCCACTTGGATAACAAGAATGTCTTCCCTAAGAGTCACCACCATTCCGATGAAACAAAGGGGAGAATGGGAAGCGAGAAGGGCCTTAGTTAGAGGGAACACTTTTGGTTCCATAACTAGTGCTTGTAGCCCAAGGTTATTTTGTCTAAGGGGTGTGCCTTGAATTCTCACTTTGTTTTTTTTTGTGTTTTGTGTTTTTATGTGTGAGAACCACACCATGCAAAGACTTTTTATTTTTATTGTCTCAGCTTCCAATAATTGGGTAACATCAAAATGGTAAGAAAACTCAAAAAGAAAACATCCAAGCACCCAAGAGAACAACCAACACAAAAGCATCAAGTCCCTTGAAGTCACACCCTTTTCGAACCTTGAGTCCTTTCTTAGTTTGAGAAATGCCCAATCACTAATTCATTAAAGTTCTTATTAGAAGAGACTGTACATTTCCAAGCCAAAAGAAACCATAGAACTTGGTGGATAGATGGCTGAAGTGGACTCATTGCCTGCCATATCAAAAGAACATACCTTAGTATCAACATTGTGATTTAAAGGTAAAAACCAAACATTAACAACAAATATGAAAATAGTTCATACCATCATTCCGAACACTTATTGGGTGACAAACTTATAGGGTGGATCACACACACACACACACACAAATGGAAAAGTATAATGATGTTGTAAAACAAAAAATAAGAAAAGTTAAAGAAATTTGTAAAACAAAAACGCGGACAACAAAAACGTGTAAAACAAAAACATTGTAAAACAAAAACTTGTAAAAAAAAACTAAAAAGAAATGAGGGCCCCACATGATTAGCATAGGTGGCCATCTCCCCCATGACTGGGTTGTAAGGGAGAGATCCGAAATAGAGAGCGAGGTTATCTGCTAGTGGAGGTGTAACTTGTACTGGTGGTTGCAGGTTCACGGAAAGGTTTTGTTTGTTGTAAGTTAACTAATAATATTTTATCCGGGCTGTCAGGCTTGTATATCATCATGGCTCTAGAGGGGAGGGTTGTATGAATAATATAGGATCCTTCCCATAATGTTTGGAATTTTGTACACTGAGGTACGTGCGTGGGATTCCAGTAAAGGACCTTGTCTCCTGATTGGTAGCTAAACCTTTAGATCCTTAAGTCATAATGTTGTTTACTATGTGCCTTGTGCAGCTCATTTAATGATAGTGCAACCAATCTATTCTTGTCTAACACATTCAGAGTTGCCAACCATTGTTTTTGTGCTAGGTCAAGGTCTAGGTGAAGGTCGCAAGCCATGGATAGTGTACGGAGCTCATTTTGTATGGGAAGCTTGGGTAGTTTCCCGTAAACTAACTCATAGGGAGAATAGCCGGTAGGAAGCTTCCAAGCGAAGCGGTATGCCCAGAGAGCGTCATTTAGTTTTGTGCTCTAGTCTTGCCTAAATTTGCTAATCATTCTTGTTAATATTCTAGTAATCTCCTGGTTAGTAACCTCGGCTTGGCCATTAGCTTGGGGGTGATAAGCTGTGGTCAATTTATGCTCAACCCCTAAGTGTTGCATCAATTTGTGAAAGGTTGCACTCGTAAAATGGGTTCCATTATCAGAGATGAGTGCACGTGGCATACCAAACCTGTTTACAATTTTTTGTTGTACAAATCGTGCAGTCGTAGATGATGTGTAGTTTGTTACTGTGGCTACTTCAGCCCATTTGGTTAAGTAATCAACAACAACAATGATATATGCTTTTCCGTTGGACATTGGTGTAATAGGCCCCATAAAATATATTCCCCAGATATCGAAGGGTTCCAAAGGTTGAATCCATTGTTGCATATCCTCCATTCTAGTAGTCATTCCATCATCACGTTGGCAGCGTTCATAGGATTGGGCGAAATGATGGGCATCCTAAAATAGTGTTGGCCAATAATATCCGGCAAGCAGGACTTTGGTGGCCGTTCATCTCCTGGCATAGTGGCCCCCATAGGGGCCCTCATGAGCATCCTGGAGAACCTTTAATTGATCCTTATCGAGCACACACCATTGAACCAAGCCATCAAGACAAACTTTATAAAGTTGTCCTTGAATTTCCATGAAGTACTTGATTTTGTGAAGAAATTGTTCTTTCTTCCTAAAGTCCAAACCCTGTGGTGTTTTTTGGGAAATGAGGTAAGTAAGAATGCTACTATACCAATTTATTTCCATGGGTTGATCATTCACTACATCGGCAAAGAGGCTTTCATCAGGAAAATGGTTAGATACAGCATATTCATCCTTTTTGTTATTCCAACGCAACCAAGATAGGTGATCTGTGACTACATTCTTGGTGCCTTTGCAGTCTACTATTGTTAAATCGAACTCCTAAAGAATTGCCAACCAACGTATGATATGTGGGCTAACCATTGGCTTGTTCATAAGGAATCTAATTGCACTATGGTCCATATGGATGTATACTTTGTAGCCCAATACATACTGCCTAAATTTGTCTAATGAAAACACTACAGTCATTCATTCTTTTTCCATAGTTGTGTACTTGAGTTGTGCACCGGTGATACTCTTACTGGCACAGCGGATGTAATAAGGTCATTCTTGTTCATCTAATTGTGTCAGTATGGCTTCTAAGGCATAATTAGATGTGTCGGTCATGATATGGAATGGCCTGGACCAGTCAGGGGCTTGTAGAATAGGAGTTTCCGCAAGCCTCTGTTTGAGAGTTTGGAATGTTCGTTCACATTCCCTGGTCCACTCGAATGGTGCATCTTTTTTTGTTAATTCCACCAACAGTTTGGCAATTTTGGAGAAGTTCTCGATAAATCTCCTGTAGTAGCCAGTGTGTCCAAGGAATGATTGAACGTCTTTGACAGTTTCTAGTTGTCGGGTAATTCCTTGGATGACTTTAATTTTTTTCTGATCTACCTCTATTCCTGATTGTGAAATTTTATGCCCCAATACTATGCCTTCTTCAACCATCAAATGCCTTTTCTACCAGTTAATCTTTAGGTTGGTTTCAACACATCGTTTCAATACTTGCTCTAATCGGCTGAGGGCTTGATCAAAGCTTGTCCCATAAGTGGAGAAGTCGTCCATGAAGACTTCTACTCTGTTACCTATTTGTTGTTGAAATATGCTTAGAACTAATCGTTGGAATCGTTCCTAGACATGCATCGATTGTATTTAACCATGCCCTTCCCATTATAATTGGGAAATCCCCCTTGTCATTGTATATTTGGATCACTAAGAAATCAGCTGGATATGACCAACCACCCATAGTGGTAACAATGTCCTCAACCTGTCCCAAAGGAACAGTAATGGACTGGTTAGCCAACTCTAAGCGAATATTACTCTTCTTGAGTGGAGGCAGGTTCCAGGTTTTATACAGTTCTTGTGAGATTAAGTTGACTCTAGAACCTGAGTCGAGGAGAGCCTTATGGGGTTCATTCCCAATGACTTGGAGGTAAACTAGGGGGACTCCCAGATCCGATAATTTCTTTGGAAGGTGGCCAACCTTGATCTAGTTGGTTACTATATGTGTTAACATAACTGTATGCATTGGGCACGATTTCTTTGTCAAAGGGTTTCCCGAAATCTTTTTTGGTATCTAGGTGTTTATATGCTCAACCACTTGTGAAGGTGAGGGTTTGGTTGGGTTGTTGGTCCTAAGGAAAGGTCTTTTTGGTGTATGATTATTAGAACCAACTGAGAATTGAGGATTGGGAGCCCTCGCAGTGTTGGGTTGCTACGGTTGAGTGGGAATTACCCTAGGCTTTGTTGGGGTGGCTGATGGTGGAGCCACTCGCGTGAGAGGTGCGGATGGATTTGGAGGATGGGGTACATACGGAGTGTCCCTTCTAGGAGGGGAAGTCTGAAAATATTCCCAAACTGGGTAGTGATGCTGTGGAATTGTGTAACAGAAAGTATGCTTGATCATCTCTTTCATGACGCCTGTGATGTCTTCGTGGTTCTCTACTCTCCCTACGTTCATGCCCTTGTCCTCTCTCTCGACTTTCTCATCGAGGTCTTTCATTTTTTCTACCTTTATCCTCTCCATTGTGCTCTTCATGATTGCACATTGATGTGGGAGGAGAGGGTGAGTGATGTGAAGAAGGGGAAGAAGAAGGAGAACCATCACCATGACAATGTTTCTTGCCTTCTCTTCAGCTGCTTCGGCCCCGATTATGGTGACGATCTAAGTGCCTGTCCTTAGCGTGAGTTGTTGTTCCTTCTATGAATAGTTGGTGTTCATGGGTGTCAGAACCATGGTTATGTATCGTTGATCATAGGTTCTAATACCCAACCTCCTCACCATCGTTAGGAGGGGGAACATCATTTGCTAAAGAACCCATTATAAGGGGTTCCTCATCTCCTATTTCTCTAAGGATGTGTGGGGCTTTGCCCTTAAGAAAAGTATGTTGACTCTCCTACCTTAAGTCCCTCATAAGTTGTGCATTTGTGGGATGGTAATCCCTCATGTCAAAGTCATCCATAACATATTCAGCGTATAGTTCTTGCATGCCAATCTGTGCCAAGGCACGAAAGAGCATGTTAGGGACTAATCGATCTGGGGGTAACATGATGTTACCTTGCAAATATCTCCAGTGCATCTATTCATCTTGATGAAGAATAAAAGTAAAGTTGGGAATATACTCATCAAGATGAGTATATTTCATCTTATATTGTTGAGGACTTGGCTGATTTTGGTTATGTGTTTTATGTTGCCGACTGTCTCTAGTATGATCCTTAGGTGGTGAGTTGCTCTTATGAGAAGAAGGCATTTTTATCGGTGTGCTAATTCACCGTTATAAAATTCTTATTAATTAATTAACCTGAAGGTTTGTTAAGGCTCACAATGATGTGAGTGATATCCCTTATGTTCTATTTGACGTACAAACACTTAGTCCCTAGCAACAGCACCAATGATGAGTGGCGAGGTACCCCTACACTCAACCATACAAAACAAGCGTAGCACGTGCGATTCGATCGAACTCCATAGACTAAATTCCTACACGCCCCATGGAACACATGGGGTTAATTATTCGTTGTCTTCCCAAACTTACTTGTAGTTGTCATGGTGTATGGTTAAGTAAGTCCGAGGTATATGATTTTTATAGTATTTTATGATTTTTCTCCTATGCTATCGAGGTGAAGGGTTGAGAAGCTAACTAACTCTAACTAAGTACTAAGTCTAAATTAACTAGCGTCAACATCCATTCCCACTTACCATACATACCCTGAACTATGCAACTATGGCTACCAAATCCTAATCGTTACTGGGATCACCACACGTAACGCACGTGCTCGAAGTGGTCATACTGAGGCACTTAACTAGCCTAAGTGTGATGTGCAGCCAATTCCTTGACTAGCCATACACATCTGTAGATGCTCATAATCAAGTTGTACTCATCCCGCATTCTAGGAGTTGAGGGTAAGAGAGACTAATCGCGATGAGCAATCGATTTCTTGATTAGCCGTACACATTCGTCAATGCTCGTAATCAAGTCGTACTCATGCCACGCTACTGCAGGTAATAAATAATAGGAAAGAAATAACATGTAATAAACCTATTCCATGCACTTCCAGGTTTATCCACAAAGCTCGTCTTTATTGTCGTACACAACTTGCGTTCAGGTACAAAGCTTCTTGAATAAAGATCCATTCACTTGGGGACTCCTACTATGGGCACATGGAAAATATTCTATCTCTGGAGTGATCAATCTGCTAGAGTTTCCCTACTTCTAGCCTAGGATGAAAAATAAGGGGAGTGTCACCTCTTATTTATAGATTTGGCGGCGGACCATGATATCGCATACACGATATCACAGGGGATGACGCGATATCGTGGCCCATGCGATATCGCATCTCATCACTCCATTATCAACTCTTCAATGCATAAAGTGAAATAGATTGGGGAGAGTTGGAGATTCCTAATACTTTCAAGTAAGAGTCCCTTGAGTTAAACGCTCTACTGATAGGCATGAAGTATGCACTTCTTAAGAATGGAAAGTCAGTGATTATCAATGTCAAATTTTCTCTTGAATATAGGCAAAGATTGTTGAAAGTTGTGAGCAAGTGGCCAACAACCTTTGCTTAGCCATATGATGAACTAAAAATAATAGATCCTCAAATATGCTAGAACCGAATCTACATAGACTCCTCCATCAAAATAAAAAGATAATTGAAATGATGATTGAGCCCAAAGCCCTAGCATATCATTAAAGAGGAGATTAAGAAAATCTTTAAAGTAGGGTTCATCAACCCAATTGTGAATAACAAGGGGGTTAATTCATTCATTATTGTTCTAAAGAAAGATGAAAAATGGAGAGTCTATATAAAATTTTAGTTGTTGAATATGGAAAGTTATAAGGATCATTTCCCATTGTCATTTGTGGACTAGGTATTAAACACTATTATAAGGCATTGTTACTACAACTTTCTGAATGAATATAGTGGCTATAATCAAAATCAAATTACATCAAAGGACTAGGCCAAGAATACATTCATGAGTCCTTTGGGAACTTTTGCATACAAGAAGATGCCCTATGGCCTATGCAATGCTCCTAGAACTTTTCAATGATTGGTCCTAGACATCTTTCAGGAATAGATCGGTAGTGAGGTAGAAGTCTTCATGGATGACTTCTCTAGATATGGGGCTACATTTGTGCAAGCCTTGGACTACCTTGAGAAAGTTTTCCAAATGTGTATGGAGAAAAATTTGAGGTCAATTAGTAAAATAACCATGTCATGATCCAAGAGGAAATTGTCTTGGGGCATACGATTTTGAGTAAAGGGATTGAGGTGGACCCAAAGAAAGTATGAATCACCTAAGAAATAACCAAGAAACTAGAAATAATAAAAGATGTAACATCATTCCTTGATCACACTATTTAATATAGGTTCTTTATTGAAAAATTCTCAAAGATTACCAAACCATTGGTGGAGCTTATAAAAAAGGATGAACCATTCACCTAGACTAGCGAAAGCAAGAATGCACTCCAACAATTAAAGTAGAAATTTATAGCAACTACCATTCTATGAGAACCAAACTACTTTAGCCTTTTCACAACATGACCAATGCATCAAATTATGCTCTGGGGTTCATGCTTACATAGTTGAATGATCAAAAATATCCATGCTACATCCACTATGAAAGAAGAAGCATTGTGGGTGCACAATTGAACTACACCACCATTGAAAAGGAGCTCATGGCAATGGTGTATGCCTTAGAGAAATTCAAACACTATGTGAATAGATACCAAGTGTTTATACACATCGATCACATTGCTATATGGTTCCTAATGAACAAACTAATGGTGAACCCCTGTGTCATATAGTGATCAGTGATTCTTCAAGAACTTGATTTGACAATGATTGATAGAAAGGAAACTAAGAATATGGTTGTTTACTGCTTGTCTTATTTAACATGGAATAGTAAAGAGGATGATAGTTTGTTATCTAATTAATTCCCTGATGAACTCCTCTTTATTGGTGATGTTGATGTCTAAACCCCTAAAGAATCAAACTAGTATGATCACATCCTCTCATACCTACTTACTCAAGAGATGCCTTTGGGATGGAACAATAGAAAGAAACAACAATTTCTTCATCAAGCCAAGCATTTTATGGTAATCAAAGGCAACCTCTATAAGAGTTATGTAGATGGCCTAGTATGATGGTGTGTACTTGAAATAGATCAACTTCAAGTCCTCCAAGATGTACGCAAAGGTCCTTGTGAGGGCCACTATGCTAGAAGAAGGATGACCATTAAAATCCTCATGGTAGAGTATTATTGGCCAATGATCTTTAGGGATGCCAATCACTTCTTCCATTCTAGTGATAGATGCCAATGAGATGGATGGATGACCATACAAATGGAAGGATTCCAATAGTGGATTCAACCATTTGAGCCTTTTAATCTTTAGGGAATCGACTTCATGGGGCCCATCAATCCCATGTCAAATAGAAAGACATTCATAATCATGGCTGTTTACTATTACACCAAATGAGCTAAAGCTAGTAGCATAATTAACTATTCATCCTTAACAGTGGCATGGTTTATACAAAAAATGTTGTAAATAGGTTTGGATGCCATAAGCACTAATTTTTGATAATGCAACATACTTTATAGATGCCACTTTTTGAAAACTCATGCAACACTTAGGGGCCAAACATAAACTCACAACTCCATACCACCTTTAAGCCAATAGTCAAAGGAAGATCAAAAATAAGAGAATAAGAAAAATACTAGCACATACAGTTACTAAGTATAGAAAGGATTGAAGTACCAATTTTAATGATGTTCTTTGGGCTTATTGTTCAACATGGAAAATTCCTGTCAAATATTCTTCTTATGAGTTAGTGCATGAGAAACTCCTAGCTCTTTTCATCTAAACCAAGATCTGTACACTTTTAATGACCTATGACCTTGACCTGGATTTAAGTCTAGCCCAAAGAGAAATATTGATGAATCTCAACATGCTAGATGAAACTTAACTAGTGTCCCCATGCTTGAATGAAGTGCACAAAGCACAAAACAAGCAACACCATAACCTTGGACTAAGAAAAGTCAAATTTCAACTAGGAGATAAGGTGCTCTATTGGAACCCCATAGATGGACCTTAATGTATGACATTCTAAATGCTATTAGAGGATCCTTACATTGTCCATAAAACATTTTCATCTAGGACCATGATGATTTACCATCATGCCAACCCAAACAAAAGGTTATTTATTAATACATAGAGACAAGAATAACCAGTATTAATAACACCTCTATCGATAGCCAAGCATGCTCAATCTTTCACATCTCCTTCTTTCAACTGAGTCATGGGAGAGATGGCCATACATGCTAAGATTTTGTAATGAATTCTTAGTTTTTCAACTTTTTTATTTTAAATCATTCTTTATACACTTTCCATTTTCTTGAATATTTTATAATTTATTTAATATTTTTCTTAACTAAATTTTCTTACATGTGTTTGTCTTCTTTATTTTCATCAAGACTTTGGTTCTTGATGTTGCTACTAATTGTTGAAGGCTTATTAAACTCTATTGGTTGAATTGATTTCTTAATGGCTAGATTTCATCTTTGAATTATGACATCAATTAATGGAACATTATTTTTCTCATGATATCATGTAGTTAGCTCATGTCATCCATCCATTTAACTCAACTCCATGGTGTTCTCTCATTTTGGAAGCATGAGGTCATTTCTTAATAACTTATAAAGAATCCATAACTTTGATACTTACCAAACTTGGAATGAATCAAGTGGGATTCAAAAGGGTGTGACTTTAAGAGGAATTATCACATTTTGTACCTAGCTACCATCTAGATTTTTATGGGTATTCTCATCAATTTCTCATCATTCCTAATGTCAACCAATAACAAGAAGTAATGTCTTTGCATGATGTGGTTCCCATGAAAAAAAACATGAGAATTTAAATCATGCCCCTTGATGAAATAATGGGTTACAAGCATTGGTTATGGAGCTAGAAAGACATGTTACCCATGCATGAAGGCAACCATTTAACTAAGGCCCTCTTGACTTCCTACTTCTCTTTTCTTATTTCTCTAGAGTGGTGGGTGATCTTTGGGAGTGTTCATGAACTCTAGGGATCAAACAATTTAAATGTGTAAATATGAAATCATTGGAAGTGGATGAACTTGGTTCCAACTAAAAATAGGATGATATAAAGTCACATTAATTACAACATCTACAAAGGAATTCATGTGACAAGGATATACGAATTCATTACCACATACACTTCTCATCATCCACTCTTACCATCTACCACCTCACTACCTCTTATCATGATTGATCAATGTGTCTGTTTTGGTATGTCCTAATTCTTTGGTGATTTCTTATGTGGATTTGATTTTTAACAAGCCATGGCCATTAATCATCCTTGGTGCTAAAACACCACCAAAAATTCATGTTGCAAATCATAACATTCATTTCCCAACTTAAGGCAATATTTTATTGTAAATGTAAGATTTACAGTCCATGAGGTATAATCTTGCATACTTTAGCCTTTTGAGGTTGAAAAATAACTCAAAAGTTGCTATTTCCACACTTCCTAAGTTGAAAAAGTTACCTCATGTCTATATTTGAGCTTGGGATGGTTGAAAATGCCTTAAGAATGGCCAAAATTAGCATTTTCATGGGTGTTTGTAGAGGTATAGCCTCAAGTACGCTAGAACCATCTATCCCCAATGTAGATGGGATAGCTAGAATTTTTCATTTCCAACCCAATGTAATCACCATCAAAACCCAAAAAAGATGCAATGTTGTAATAATTGGTGGCATTTTCCATTTTGGTGGCATTTTCCATTTTGAGATTGATGATATTTTCCATTTTGGAATTAGTGGAATTTTCCATTTCCATTTTCATTTTCCTAACAATGGCTAATGTAGTCACCCTATGTCTTCAATAGTTGTAGCATGGCTATTAGTGATAACATTTTTCATGGTTGCCAGCATTTTCCATCAATTCCAGCAATTTTCGTAGTTTCCAACATTTTCCACATTTCCCACAATGCCAAAATTTTCTAACAACTTTAGCATAGTTCAATAAGGCTAACATAGTTGGGATGGTATTAGTGTAGTCACAAAAGTTAGTTTACTATTTATAGTAAATGGATGGGCTTTGGTGGATATGGTGTATTCCAAACTTACTACAAATGGTAACTACATTGAGAATTGTAACCATTGTAACTTGTAAGTTGACATCAATCTATCAGTAATCATGACAGTGATG
Source organism: Gnetum montanum (assembly GCA_015680685.1). Classification (NCBI taxonomy): domain Eukaryota; kingdom Viridiplantae; phylum Streptophyta; class Gnetopsida; order Gnetales; family Gnetaceae; genus Gnetum; species Gnetum montanum. The sequence continues at coordinate 493,968 of MNCI01011084.1, read as the reverse complement.
CATAGGGCCCAAAAATAGCAATTCCACCCCTATAAAAATCCAACGTAAATACCTTATTCCATTCCACAACCTTGAGAGAAAACAACAATATCATTTGGCATTTTTCAACCCAAAGAGCCTTATGATCTTGCAATTCCTTTAATAGTAAAAATTGGTAGCTATGCTGGGCATAGTGGCTCTAACATAATACCATTGTACCAAAGGTGGAACACTAATTCATGACCACAATTACTCATCTTGGTATAAACCAATGTGGAGTTGTTGAAAACTAAAGTTATGAAGAATTTAGATCATGGAGTTGATGCAAAACATAGCTTGCAAGCTCCGATGGACGTCAAACTCCTTCAAGCAACTTCCTGTGCACTTAGCACAAAATCTATATTTTCTAAACTTGCTACTTTATTTTTCATTTTAACAAAGTCATAATTAATTATTATGCAAAATTGATTTTAGGTTTTTATTTTTGTGTCCTTTTCCATCCCAAATCTACAATTTTCATTCCCATTTTCATTTTCATTTTTGTTTATGTTTATGTTTTCATTTTTGTTTACATTTATGTCACCATTTTACACTTCCACCAATATCGCAAACACGCATAGTTCTATAAATATGACACTTAGGTGCATAGTCTGAGAAACAATTTTTATTCCACCTTATCAAAGTTCTTGTAGTTTATTTTTGTAGCTTAGTGATAGAGTGTATGCCCATAGTCTTATCTTGAGTGATTGTACAGAGTCTTTATTCAAGCATCTTATACTTAGACACAAGTGTGAATGGAAATAAAGATTGAGATTACTTTTCACCATTGCAGCATCCACTTAGTTTCTTTATTATTTACTTAGAATAATACTTACTATTTTCACTTAGCCTATTGATTACTATTTTCTTACTTACTATTTACTTTTCCATGAACTTTACTTTTACTATTTTTAAGTAGAATGGATACGACTGATTCCGAGAGTAAAGTGTGATTGTTTGGTAACCTAGTAGTATTATCGCTTGGTTCACCCATTAGCGAGGTACTTGATAATCCTAGTAATGATTTCATAACTCCAAGATGTGTGCAGAGAGTTAGGAATGGATGTCCATCATCTAGGCTAGACTATATCCATTTGCTATTTACTTAGACATAGAAATCACTTTTATTACCTTATGTTTACTAGGAGTAATGACCTACCAACATCAATATATCATACATCTCACTTAGAGCTAAACCATATGCATAGATTATACTAGCTCCACATGGGAAGACAACAATCCTAAACTTTAACCAATTATTAGGATAATCACATTACCTCATCCATGAAATTTGATCAAGCTACGCATGAACACTCATATCTCATATGGTTGTGTTGGACTACTCCATTGCTCATCATTGGCACCATTTCTAGGGACAAGTCAATGTATTCTTAGTAACTGATTTCTCAAAGTTCATTGTATTTGAAACATAAAGTCAAATTCCATAATGTTACAATCCTAAGAAAATAACACCTAAAATAAACATCTAAAAAACATATAACATGGCTTCAAACAAGACACCACATCACCTGTTAAGGAACTAAGAAGAAGTAGTGATAGAATTAAAGAAGAAGAAGACTAGAAAATGATCCTTACTATCTTGATTTCACATTCATCTTTCATTAGGATGCATAACTCAGGTGAAGCGATATATAAGAGAACATTATTCTACCACCAAAACATTTCGCAACCATTATGCTCCAAACTGCTCTCAAGGGAATGAAAGTATGTGAGGCAATTGGAGGGCATCATGAAACTAAATACATGACTCATCCATATGAACATACTAAGGAGTAGTTAATAAAAGACCATGCTATGAAAGTAAGGCATGAACAATACAAAGAAAAAATAGTCAATTCTACTACTATCTTGGAGGAGCTTGATGGAGATGAGTTCATTGCTGAACAGCTCCACTAAAATCATGAGTTTTAATTGCAAAAGCCTATCATTCAACTAGATGAACCTGTCAATAATAAATCACACTTTGAAATAGTAGAGAAGCTTAATCAGGAGGCAAAAGACTCAAGGCACAAGCAGGACTCAAGGCCAAGAGTTTCTGCTAAATCCCATAGAGATGAACATTAGAGCCATCACAAGAGAGTGAGCTAGCATCATTCTTCTACTACCTCATTTGCATCCTCATGATCATCAGAAGACTTTGGAAGAAGAAGGTGAAAGTACAAGAACTATGATAGGGAAGAGAGGAGAACTCATGATTGCAATGATTGTCATTACCATTATTTGTTTTATTTAGAATCGAAAGATGAAAAATATGAATAGAATGGATGAAAGGATCACATACACCATGAAGGGGATCATCATAGAAGGGGGTACTACTACAAGAGAGCATACAAACCTACTCAAGATGATGAACCCCTGATGGCAACTCATACTATCATCAACATCTAGGAATTGTTCACCTCCCAACTAGGCATGTGAGGAATAGCCAAATCAAATATTTAGACATGAACAACATGTCAAAATTTTAAGGTGGCTATGATGCTAATCTGCACCATCACCTTCAAGATTTTCATAATGCTTGTGTCTTAAAAAACATCAAAAGTGATTAGCAAAATTTGAATTTGTTTCCTAGAACACTTGTGAAGAAGGCAAAGAGCTATTATAGGTCACTAGAATCTAAAACAATCAAACGTTGGAGTACCTTGCTTGAACTCTTCAATGATAAATATCAAATGTATTTGTGAGTGTCCAACTTAAGAAAACAGATCCAAGGATGTAAGTAAGGGACTCATGAGACCCTTGATGTAGTAATGGATTGATACTATTCACTATTTCACAAATGTCCAAGCCATGGATTTTCACCAAGGGAATAGCTCATGCACATTGTAGATGGGTTACAAAGTAAAACTAGAGAGGCTCTTGGGGTTTACACCCAAGGCAAATTATCAAAAATGATCACCCATCGCATTTAAAGAGTAATTGATCAAGTGGAAAAGAAGAAAGGTGATCTAAGAAAGAGGGAATTAGTTGAAGAGTATAATAGAAATCCATTAATTCAAAAAAGGAACGCACAAGTCTGCAACACACAAGAGGAGGAAACCTTGGACTAGGCCATCAAGAAAAAGACTCTATCGATCTAGAAATCTGTGAATGACATTGCAACCAAAGTAGAGAAAATGTGGGATTCCATTGATGAAAAATTTGCAATTGCATTAAAGATTATGATGGAAAAAATTAAGCAAGCCTTTGGAAAAAGCAAAGACAAGAAGAAAAAGAAAGAGTTTGGATGGAAAGGCAAAGTTGCTTCAGTGGCTAAGAGCTTAGAGACCATCTCCATAGATGAGGAAGGTTGCATAGTGTGTTAGTACAAGCATCTTAAGGGATGTTGTCTAGTCATGGCACATCTACAATAGATAGGGCCATATGCACTCAATCCCAAATTTGTTAAAAGAAAGATGCCCAAACAGTTACCTTATCCTCAAGGTAACTACTGATAAAACCTCCAATTAATGTATTATCCTAGTGGAGCTTTGTCATAGCCACAGGATCACTATTATCAGCAGTGGAAACAACCTCAATCATGGGCTTTTCCACCATCTCACTAACAATATCTATATAGATAGCTAGATCTATATGGATATTTCATTCAATGTTCAGTCTCACTAGCAAATGAAACTATTCAAACTACATAGTATTATCCACCAAAATACCACCAATTGACACCACTGAGGATCAATTTATACTTGTACGTGCATCCACAAGCAACTAATTTTTCAAATCATAATCCAAATCACTTACCACCTATGCCACCATCCACTCTACAAGGGGAATCACTGTCGCAACCACAATAGGTGAAAGCTACAAAGATAGTGAATATACAAGTGGAGGATCTTACTAGCAACACTAAGGGCCAAACAAAGAAATATTCTTTCTTGAGGACAAGTCCAGAAAAGGTTAGTAGAGTTAGAACTTCTTCAAGAACAACTTCTCCTACATCTGATCCACTTACCAACACCAAGCTTTTGACATTATCAAATATAAACATGCAAACTATCATGCTCACTAAAATAGTCACAAACTAGATTAAGGTAGGACCACTCCCTAAGAAGAGAATTGATCTAGTAGTTCCTTTGATCTATTTACAAGTCACTAGAAATTTTCCATGCAAATCTCTACTAAACTCAAGTTTCAGGGTGAATTTGATCTCTTATGAAACATATCAAGCATGGAACCTCCCACCATTGAAGAAATGTAATATCTAGTTGGAGCTTGTAGATCAATCTGTTACCATTCCTTTGGGACAAGTTGAGAATGTGGTGACCACTGTCAATGGATGGTTTTATCAGGCAAACTTTTTGGTAATTGATGTAAAAGAAGTTGATAAGGAATTTCCAATTATCATGGGGAGAGCATGGCTTAGCACAATGGATGATAAGCTCAGAATGTGAGATCTATCTATTGAGATCTCTAAGGAGGATAACCACAAAGCCATACACACATAGCAAATCCCATGCATTACTATTAAAAGAAAAGGGTACAGTTGAGGACCAATCATTTAGAACATCAACACAATTACACTACCAGTCCACAACAACAATGAAAAACAAGTGTGTGCAAAAGAAAGAGCAAGGACCACCAAATCAAAAGACATCCTATGATCAACAATAGAGAACCTTCAACTGTCAAAAATATGCATGGAACAATCCAACTCATTTATTAATTCCCACTCTTAGAAAATGACTCCAACTAAGTACCCAAAAAAAAATTAATAAATCATAATCATACATCAATGGGAAAAGAAAACATGGACTTAGAGGATCAAAACTCAGCTACCATCAAGATCACATGGGATAATTACAAAAAATTTAAATCAATAAAGATGGTAAGGGAACCACCTAAAGTGCATGATCTAGAAGACCTAGGAAGTATTTTCCAAAATCTTGTGCATGAGTTTAGTTGTGGGGGTAGACACTACACCTTGATTCCAAAATTAATAAGTTATTTTCCATTTTTTGTTTTACATTTTTTTTTTACTTTTCCTATTTCTTAATATAATTTTTTCCATTCTTTTATATCTTTCATATTCTTTAACATCTTCTCATTTTTTTCACATTTTTCATATCTTAAATTTTTGATATTCTTTAACATTTTTCATTCTTTGATATTTTTCATTTTTTACACCTTTTTCATATTTTATTTTTCATAATTTATTTCCATTTCCTTTGTACATAATTTTTTATTGTTAATAAGACACATTAAGAATGAAGGCAAGATGTAGTCCAATAAGGTGAAGATTTTTCTATGTTATCAAGTCATAAGGGATTAATTATTGGAATAGTGAGCCACAACATCCATTCCATTAATAAGAGGTTGTTACCATGGCCATAATAATATTCTTTTCCATCATACAACTAAGAATAAACCTATGATCTTTGTGTCTAGATCAAAAAGTGAAGAACCAAGTGGAAATGCAATAAGTGTGACATCAAGGGGATTTTTGGATTCCTTTGGATTACTATTATGAGATCTATCATGTTGCTAAAGTTGTATTATATCCTTGTAGACCTAATGAAAAATGGAAGTAAGAGTGAAATAAGTAATGTCTTAAAAGGTTAAGACAGGAAAAAAATATAATAAGAGGACAAAATAAGTTTTTGGGAGTCCCATTGGAAAGACATGTTATCCATGCCTGAAGGTAGGTGGCTTCTCAGAAATCTAAAAAATAAAAAGAAGGTGCCATGAATAAAATCCTCCCTTAGACAATACAACATGTGATGATACTCCTTGTAATAGTGGTAGTATTATAGTTGTAACTCCAAGACATGAAATGATGTGATGTCATTGGAATATGGACTAGATTTTCTTTGAATCTTGGATAGAAATGTTAGTGATTACTTTAACCACAAATAAAACACAAGAATTCATTATGCCTATGGTAAGACACCTTATGTCTCAATTTTTGCAATCCCTTCTAAGTCCATCTCATCTCACTATAAAAATAGTCATAACTTGTGGTTCTGTGTAACATAGAATTATTTTCTCAATTTGATGGTACTAAGATGTGTGTTTTGCTAAATAGATATGCATTACATTTAACTCCTTAAGTGCCTATGAACACTTTTAGGCATGGTTATACAAGGGCATTAAGGGTTGGAGCCAACTTTGAGGAGGACCCACTTGTATAACTATTGTACCTTATACCTCCCAAGTGATTCCACATCATCTTGAGCTATCCTACATCAATAAATACTTTCCATATCATTCAAATTATTTGTTCTAACCATATGGATTTATTATCCTTCTTAGCCACCTTATGAACTTTCATAGTCCAAGATTCCTTCTTTACAGACTATCTATGCCTAATTTTTGATGAAATACACATCATCTATGATCCAAGACCCTATGATTCTACTTTAAATCTTCCTAACATTCACTAAGAATCAATTTTTATCCTCAAAACTTAATGGAAACTGAAAATTTTTTGACCCCAATATTGAATTCCCAGTATCAAATCACACAAAACCTATATATAGGTGGACACTTAGCAAATTGTTTCATCATTTTTCATTTGAGGCAAAAGAGATTTTTTGAGTTTTCTTCTCTGATTTGAGCTTTGACATCCTAGCTTTCCCAAGCCATAACTTAACTATTATTGCTCTAATTTTCATGATTTTTGAACCTATTTGATCACAGTGTGCTCATCTTAGTCATGGGAGGTGCTAGTGAGGGAAATCTATTCCAATTTTTCACAATTTGCTAACATCTAGAAGGTATCTCAAGGGTAAGTATGAAATGAAAGTTGAAATTTTTAATGAAAAATCAATCATATAAATGCTAGAACACTTAATTAATAACTCTTAAGGAACCATAACCATCATTATGAGCCATGAGTATGAACAAAATAGACAAATTTGAAGGGTTAACAGAAAATCAATACTTATGGGGTAACTTTTTGAAATTTTTCTAACTCTGTAATCACAATAAACTAATAACTTAATGTAACTAAGGGCATGAGTAAGGTATGGAACCATTAAGAATATATGAGAATCCCTTAGTAATCCTAAATCCTTGATAATCACAGATGGCCCCAAAGAGAGGAGCACAAGGAGGACCCTTACAATGCATAAGCAAATGACCAAGAGGCTAAGGTAGAGGCTAAACTAGAGGAAAAGTACTAGAACATGAGTAGGAAGCCCAATCATTCAGTATCCATCAATAAACTCATGCTATAGGACAACTGGCGCAAGGAGAGGTAGAGGAACTGCAAGTGCAAGAACAACACCTCACATTGTCCCAAGACTACCTCCAAGCTATTCAAGAAAGATCAATTCTAACCATAGTCATTGTGGAGATGAACTTTGGCCCATTCATGAAATTTATGCCAGAAGTAGTAAAGACATAATTGAGGGCATCACCACTATAGCCTATCTTATCTAATAGTGGAAAATGATACCTTGAAGAAACTTATCAGTTCTGGCATGATAAGGAAGAGGGCACCACAGTTAACATTGGAGGAGTCTTAGTTTCTTACTCAGTTAAGACGATAGAAAATTCTCTAAACATACCAAATGAAGGTTTGAAAATAGCACATATATCCACAAGATAAAATGCTGAAACTAGGAAATTATGGCTAAAATGAGGATATGGCAAGGAAGATAAGGGATATAGTGAGCTAACTTTAGAGGAGTGAATTTATTTCAAAATTAGCACCTATCACTTATTCCCAACCAAAGGACTAAATAGATTACCCACTTATGCGACCAGAGGAAGTAAGATCCTAATAGGTAAATACATTGCTAATATCAGACAACTATACTTTATGGAAATTCAAAGGTAATTTGAAGCTCCATTTCCTTATTAGGAAGTTGTGTAAGTGAGTTGAAATCCTAGGATATGCTAATGACATTTCCTAAAGAGCCCAGAATGCTTCATTTGCTGAATTGTTCAAACTAGCATCACTAAAGACCTACATTCTGTGATTAGGTTGGGATGTACAAATAGATTAATGAGAAAGAGTTCCAGATGGCAAAGGCCAGAATTAGTACCATTTCAACACAAAATTTTGACTAGAAACACATCCCAAGTAGCTATGCCTACATTCACTAGGTGGAAGTGAAAAATAAAGACCTACAGATCGAGGACCTAAAAGAGTACATGAGGTTAGCTAACCTCCATTATACTAACTTAGTCATGTTGACAACAAGTAGGCCCAAGAATGAGCTAGAATCGTAAGTAGCAGCCACATATGCTCTATATGAATAAAGATTATATGGATCATGAGGATGCCTTATAGAAACTTTAAGTGGCAAAATCTGAATTGTAAGCAGTAAAGGCTAGATATCAAGGGTAGAAAGCTATAGCATCAAACCTAGCCAGAAGATTGACTGATTATCATGAGTTACATGAAACGGCCATAGCATTTGAAGAGGAGAAGTAGTTTGTAGCCTAGTATGTCAAGGAAAATTAGATGTTTCCATAGCTACCATGCCCATGGGATGTAACCACTCCATCACACATTACACAACAAGCATGGATGGTGCATGACCCAAGAATGAAAGAGAAGAAACTTCAAGTGCTCTTGAATTAGTACATATTTCAGAAGTTTGATGACAAGGGGAAGCAACTAATGGAGGAGCCATTACCACTAGGAACTACATAAGGCTACATCAAGCTTCATCAAATTTTATTTTATTTTTTGTTAAAGCTATAATGTAATATCTTGTGTCATTTTGTAAACACCGTTGCAGCATTGAAGAGTCATGTAAATAGTAGTTAGTGTCATGTAAATCTACCTCCCAATTTTGTAAGGAACTCCATCCTCATTTTATTTTAAATAGAGGAAAAATTTTTAGTCAATCATGAGGATATGATAAATCAAGTTTTTACATGGCTATGATATCAGGCATCCAATATCAAAGTCATGATATTGGGGCACAAGCTATGATGTTAAATATCCGATATCATGAACACATGTAGGCCTATAAATACAACACTTAGGCATACAATCCAAACAAAAATTTTCATTCCACCTTAGCAAAACTCTTGCAGTTTATTTTCATAGCTTAGTGATAGAATGTATGCCTACAATGTGTTGTTGAGTGATTGTATGAAGTCTTTATTCAAGCATATTATACTTGAACACAAGTGTGAATGGAAATAAAAATCAAGATTACTTTTCACCATTGTAGCATCCACTTAGTTTCTTTACTATTTACCTAGAATAATGTTTACTATTTTCACTTAGCCTACTAATTACTATTTTCTTAGTTACTATTTACTTTTCCATGAACTTTACTTTTACTATTGTTAAGTGAAATGGATATGACTAATTCTAAGAGTAAATCTGATTGTTTGATAATCCAATAGTATTATCACCTAGTTCACCTAGTGGTGAGATACTTGGTAATCCCAGTAATGATTACATAAGTCCAAGACATGTACGAAGAGTTAGAAATGAATGTTCATCACCTAGGATAGATGAGATTCATTTTTTGTTTACTTAGACTTAGAAACCACTTTTATTTACCTTATGTTTACTAGAAGCTCTAACCAACAAACATTAATATATCATACACCTCACTAAGAACTAAACCATATGCATAGATTATACTAGCTCCATGTGGGAAGACAAAAATCTTGAACTTTAACCAATTACTAGCATAATCACATTGCCTCACCCATAGAATTTGATCGGGCTACGTATGAACACTCTATCTCATATGCTTGGGTGTTAGGCTACTCCAACCCTCATCAATAATTATAAAATATTTAAATATAATAACCGTATTTGTTCCTTATTTTTGTGTTAACAACATATCATTTTTAAATTTACCAATAGTTAATATATTATTGTGATTCATTTCTATCCATATAACAATAAAGTGTTAGTCTAGTAATAAGGAGGTATTAAAACTCTAAAATAATTATAATATAGATACATCCCAACATATATCATTTAATTAAAATTTTATAACACACCATCACCAACCAAAATTAAACTTATAACTTAGAGCTTTTAAATCAAGAGTCTTACCACTAGGCTAGCACCTCATTGTTAATTAGTCTAGTAATAGGACTTATGATTTGTTAACTCTAAGTTATGGATTCAAGTCTGATTAGCAATATGGAGTAATAAAGTTCTAATTTGACAATATGTATTGAGGCAAATATTATCATAGATAAATTTTCATCATCAAATCATATATAAATTGCCAAGTGGGTACCAAATCATACAAATAGAGAACATAAGTATATTAGCAACACTCAAATCTATCATAATCATAAAAGATAGTTCTACAAATAAACACTCCAACACATATACTATTGTAACAAAATAGACTCAAAAGTGCTACCCCAAACATCAAGATAATATGCTAACTGATGAGTGGTGGGTACCCCATACATCCAACCATACAAATCACAAGCATTCACACATGATTTGGTCAAATTTAGTGGATGGGACTAGTTGTGGCATCTAGACTACTATGCCTTGATCGTAGTTCACTATCTTTCCACTTGGACTAATGGTAACTTTGTCACGTATGGTTTAGTCCAAAGTGAGGCATATGATTCTTGATGTTGTTTTGGCCTTATGTTGTTTTGGCATACGATAATAAAAAAATTAATTATTGAAAATGATTAACAATGGAAAGCAAAGTCTAAACTAGCCTATGGGCAACGAGTGTCTATTCCTAGCTTGCCATACTAGGCAAACCAAACAATAATGTGTCTAGGGTTACCAAGTGAATATATGCATATGCTTGAAACTGGTCATGCTCATTCTGCCAATTCATTAGTATGCATAGAAACATAAATATTAACTAAGTACATGAAAAGTAAATTGGCAGCGGCTCCAGCAGCGACCCCAGCAGTGGCAGCAAAAAGAATGGATGAGCAAATGGCAGCGGCGACCCCACCAGCGGCAACAGCAGCAGCGACCCCAACTGCGGCAGCGGCGACTCCGACCGCCGCAGCAGCGACTATGGCCATGACCCACACAACAACGACTACAGCAGCAGCAGCAGCGACTCTAGCAATCGTAGCAGTGACTCCAGCAGCAGCAGCTGCGGCGACTACTGCCGCAACCCATGCTACAGCCACCGTCGCGGCTATGGCGGCTGGTACCTCCGGGACCGCGCCCCTCGCAATGGCGACCCCTGCGGTGGCCGCTGAGCTTCCTGGGACGGCTAACATCGCGGCCGCCACCGCTACGGCCGCCGGGCTTCCTGGGACGGCTGGCATCGTGGCCGCGGCAACCGGGGCAGCCGCAACTCCTGGCGGGGCCATCGAGGCCCATTCCCGTTCCAACAACACCCTGCACCTTCGCATCCGTAACCCCCCTACCGATGGCATGCGAACCACGGAACGGAGCCTCATCGGCCGTTTCATCTCCCGGGGGAGCCACCCCCGGCTGGACTTGATTCGATGCTGGGTCACAGAGCAATGGAAGCTAGAGGGCGTTACCATTCGGAGCCTCTCGGAGGACCTGCTCCTCTTCGTTCTCCCCTCCGTGCAGGCCCGCAACTCCGTTCTTCTCAGCGGGCCTTGGTTCTATGGGGCCTGAGGTCTCGCATTGACCCCCTGGCGCCCCGGCGCCCACAGAGAACCCGATCTGTTTACCCGTGCCCCAGTTTGGATCCGGGTGGCCGATATCCCGTGGGAGTTATGGAGCCTTGAGTTCCTGTGGGAGGTGGCGGGACATTTCGGCGAGTTCATAGCTTTCGACAGGGTCACACGGTCTCTGGACCGATCGGGCTTTGCCCGTTTTTGTGTCTGACGAAACCTGTCCACGGCCGACCTTGTCTGGGAGGTCTTCTTGGAGCTCCCAGGAGGGGAGGAATCCCTCCAAATTACCTATGAAAACATCGATGTTTGGGACCAGTCACTGCACAGCACGGCCCTCCGCACGGACCAGCCGGGCGGGTGCGGATGCTGTGGTAAGCCGGGCCATCGCGAGGTCGAGTGTCGTTTTCACAAACCCCGCTCAACTAACCCTGCCCGCCAGCTTTTCGAGGAGGGCAACTGGGTCA
>MNCI01011084.1:465717-481814 GCA_015680685.1 Gnetum montanum | reverse complement strand
TCTCCACCTGTCACTCCCGCCCCCCCTCACGTCCTCCTGCTACTCCCCCACATTCCCTCTCACCCACTACCATCCACGAATCCCCCGTCAAGACACCCCATCGCTCCCAATCACCAGCCCCCATCCACCAACCACAACCACCCGAACCGGAACCACTGCTCTCCCTACTGGGGGAGTGGGTCAACGTTGTTCGGAGGAGTACCCAGACCAGGCAGCGCAACGCACTATAGTCCCCAGCTGAAACAGGCTGCACCCTGGTGGTCCATGAGGGGGAGGGGCACCCAGGCCGCCCGACCGAGTCCCAATCCTGAAGTCGACAAGCCCAACGACACATCGACTTGGGTCAACAGCAGACCTTACGGGAGGTCTACCAGCGCCACACCTCTAGTTGCGCATGAAGATTTTCAATTGGAATTGTTGGGGGTAGGGTACCCCCTATAAACGAAATACCTTGTGCCGTATTGTTAGAGAGGAGAATTGTGATGTGGTTTGCCTCCAGGAAACCAAGTTGCAGGCTGCGGAATCCGGTCACCTCCAGTCGACGAACTGGACCACGTACTTGCACCCCAGCCAGGGTCAGGCCAACGGCCTGGCCATTCTGGCATGCCCTGCCACCACTCTGGTGGATGCCTCCCCATGGACCATCACGGTCCACATCCCCGCCTATGGTTTTTGGCAGACCAACTTCTATAGGGCGCAGGCTTAGGAGCTACGGCTCCAGGAGTTGACTCGGGTGGCCTCGCTGGTGCCGGACCATGGCACCTAGGTGGTTGTCAGTGACTTCAACCAGCGTTTGTACCCCTAGGAGAAATCTGAGGGGACCGCCCCCCCCCCCCTCCAGGCGCGCCTGATTTCATGGAGTTCCTTGCAAGAACGTCTCTGGTTGATTTGCCCATTGCGAACTGCCACTTCACCTGGAGTAACCGGCGGAAAGGGATGCACCAGGTTCTCACCTGCATTGATCGAGTCTGGATTGGCTCTGCTCTCCTCCTTGGCACCGCCATCACCGTGGCCAGGTAGGAGAGGGCTGCTTCTGACCACCGCTCGCTAGTGGTGTCCATTGGCCCGCCTTCGCCCCGGGCCCCCCGCCCTTTTTGGTTCGAGCCCTCATGGCTTTCCAAGCCATGGCTTCGCCCACTGGTGGAGGACATCTGGACGGACTACCAGCCGGGGCAGATGGACCCTCGGACCTTCCTCAAAAAAGCTCTCCTTCGGCTCAAGTGGGCCATCCGATCCCTCCTGGTGGGGGAGAAGTTTTCGTTTCGGGCTGGCCACAAGTTGGCTCGGGCGTGGCTCGGATGCATCCAGGTGCAACAAGAGAATGGGGAGGACCTACACGGAGGAGATGCACCTCCTTCGTCAACTCCAGAGTCTCAACCACGAAGAGGAGATCTATTGGTGGTAGCGATCCCTGATTAGATGGCTCCGCGAGGGGGACCGACATATGAAATTCTTCTTCGCCATGGCGAAGACCCGTGGCGAAACCCACATCCGTAGCATCCGTACCCAGGCAGGGGTGGTGGTTGATGATCCGCAGGGGATCGCTTGTGAGCTCTCGGGCCACTGGGGGTGCATTTGGACTAAGCGCCACACCCAGCCCATCTCTGTCCCTATGGCGAAGGTGCTCACTACGGCGGACACTCAACGTCTTCTGGCTTCCTTCTCTGAGACCAAGTTGACCAACACCATCAACAACATGCCGGGAGGTAAAGCGCCTGGTCTGGACGGCTGGTCCCTGGAGTTCTTCAAAGCTTTCTTGGATATTATGGGCCCCAATCTTCTGGATGCCTTCAATGTCATGCTGGCCAAACGGCAAGTACGGTGCGAACTCAACTGCTCGCGCATCATCTGCATCCCCAAACATTTGAATGCACACTGCCCAGAGCACTTTCGTCCCATTGGTGTGTGCAATGTCCTCATCCGCATCTTTTCCAAACTCCTGGTCAACCGACTGGGCCCCCTCTTGCCTAGGTTGGTTGGGCGTAATCAGACGGGCTTCATCCATGGTAGGACCCTCCAAGATCAGGTCCTTCTTATGCAAGAGGTCCTTCACTCCCTCCGCACCACAGGGTTTCCTGGTCTTTGTCTCAAGCTAGACATCGCGAAGGCCTATGACACGCTTAGCTGGGACGCCCTGCATGACATCATGCATAGGAAGGGCTTTGACCTTGGATTTATCCAATTATGTTTGCATATCCAGTCCTCCGCCGGGTTCTCTTTTGACGTGGGGGGCGGCTGTGGGGCTTTTTCTCCCCTAGTCAAGGTCTAAGGCAAGGCGACCCCCTGTCCCCCTTACTTTTCATCATTGCCATGGACCTCATGCAATCCTACTGCAGCACCTCAGGGGTGGAGGGCCTGGACATTGTGGGGGTGGCTTGCCGGGTTGAACACTATGCTGATGATACCATGCTTCTTAGTCGGGCGGTGATCCCGCAGGCCTGCTGTATCAACCTGGCTCTGACCAGATTGGCCGCCGAGTTAGGTTTAGAAATCAACTGCACCAAGTCAGTGGCGCACTTCATCAACATGGACCCGCAGGTGCAGAACCGCGTTACACAAATTCTGAATGTTCAACCTGGGAAGAACACCGATACCTACCTGGGGATCCCGTTGTTCCAGTGGGGGCGAAACCATACTTGGACCCCCCTCCTGGCCAAGCTCGAGCACCACATCAATCACTGGGCAAACCATTTTTTGACGCGTAAGGGCCATCTCCTCGTGGCCACTAGGATCCTTGCTACCACCACGCGCTTTGTGGCGACGGTCATCGAGCCCCCCGTGGCCATCATCCACTAGATCAACGCTAGGATCCGCTGCTTCCTGTGGCGAGGGGGCAAAGGGGGGAGCAAACTCCATCTTGTCAATTGGCATCGCGTGGCCCGTCCTCGTACGGCGGGGGGCTGGGGATCACTACTTTCGAGGATGAGTGTGCGATGGGGCAACAATGGCTGGTCAACTGGCTCACTCGTGCTTGAGGGGAGTGTAGTCAATGGACCCGTATCATTCACCGGAAATACATGCTCTGGCTGTCTGTTTCGCATGGCTCGAGGCCTTGGTTGTCAATCTACCGGCACGTGCGGCGGATGTTGAGTTTGAACTGTATCCCCCTCGAGCCGCGTGACATCTTGACCCATAAATTTCCCCTGAGGATGGTTGGTTGGTGGTCTGGCACGGGCGACTCCCCAAGAAAGTCAAAATCTTTCTCTGGATGCTTAGTTCTGCCGCGCTCCCCGTGCGTGTGTTTCTGCAGCAGCGCAACATCCTGTAGGACCCCATGTGTCCGCGCTGTGGTCTTGGCCCCGAGACCCTCAACCACTTCATCTATGACTACCCCTGCATGCTCGCCACTTGGCGCGCATGCAGAAGGGCCTCCCCCCCCCCCCCCCCCGGCAGCATTTTGATGGCGAATCCTGGTCGGCGTTATTGCTGTGGCATGCTTGGAAGGCGCAGAACCGCACGGTATTTACTCAGGCGGCTACCCCCACCCCCCAGCAACTCATCCAGTGGACCTGCAGAGCATGGCATGAGATTGCAGATGCTATGGGGAAGACGCCAACGTACGAGCCTGACTGCGTCGCCTACCAGGCCGACGAGGAGTTGTGGCGGATGGTTTGTCAATGTGGATGGGCCGCCCTGCTGCAGAGGCTGGTCGAGGACCCTAACCTTCCGGACAACTCCTTCTTTACTAACTGGCATGGCGATCAGACCTACTTCCAGGGTCGAGAAATTCGCCTGACGGAGGCCGCCCTGGCCAACTACCTAGGGGTCCCGGCCACTGGGGAAGTCATCCTGCCAACCTCCCGCGGCCTCCATAACTCTGCGACCTTTTTTGAGGGGTCTTCCCCGAGAACGCAGAGTCTTCAGGCTCCTCGGACCTCCCTCCCACACCTCTGGGCCCACGCCGCCGCCTTGGTGGAACGCTTTTTTGTCCAGTCGGGAAATGTCTCCAAACTCCAGGGGCTGCATTTTACTTTCCTGAGGTGCTTGAAGGATGGCACCCCGGTCAACATGCCGCATTTCTTCCTCAAGACCCTCCGCCTTCAGCGGCGCAGTCGCCACTCGGGGCTTATTTTAGCTTTGTGGCGGGGGGCAGGGGGTAGGGGGAGCCGGGCCCATCCTCTGCCCCTGCTGGGGGTCGTCTTGTTGATACCCCCTGCTTCCCCCACGTCCTCCACACTGCCCACTCAACGGCGGCGAGCCGCTTTCAACCTTACCTGGGGACGTCGCTCCCGCCGCAATCCTGCCCCCTCGCCTGACCCTCCCAGCGTCCCCCCCCCCCCCGAATTGGGAGGTGCAGCTTCAACAGGCGGTCACCGCGGCTCGGGAGGCCGAGTGACAGACTTCGAAGACTCGGTGGACCGAGACCCTGGCCCAATGGCATGCCAACCACGAAGCCCAGCTTCAGGAATAGGCACAACAGTTGAATAGGCAACATGCGCTCATGATGGAGACCCTGCGAGCCCAGCTCACGGATGAGCTCCGGGCCCGAATCAGGGAGGAGCTGCGTCAGGAGGAGGCAGCCCATCAGGCTCAGGAGGCGGCGGCCCGAGAGGAGTAGGAACGCCTGCAGGAGGAAGAAGAGCAATGGCAACGGCAACTCGACCAGGCACATCAGCAAAGCGCCCGCCAGTGGCTCAGCAGGGGGCGCTGCCCGTATAGCATTTTAGGCATTAGCTGTGAGAGCTCCTGGGGGGAGCTCAGACGACACATCCAGCGCACGTCCGCTAGATTCCACCCTGATGCGGGGGACTCCCCGGTGGACCGAAGCAGGCGCGAGGCTCTTATGCAGGGCTTCCAGCAGGCCGCTAACTTCGTGGACACCGAGGAGCATCGTGGCACCCTAGACTTTCTTCATGAGCTGGAGCGGCCTCGGTGCGCCTGTCGCCAGCTGCCAACCCATCCCTAGCCCCCGCCTTCGCCCCCCCGCTGCAGCCCCTCCCTTTGTTGGGGTTGCGGCCCCCCCCCTTCTCCCCATTTCTCTTTTGTGTTGGGGTGCGCCTCCCCCCTTTTGGGGGTGCGCCCCCCCCCCCCCCCCCCCTTTTTATTTTGTGGGGGTCTTTGGGGTTTTGAGGTCTGTATGTGTCTGTGGTTCGGTGGCTCTGCTCGGTGCCCTCCGAGTTTGATCTTTTGCAGGTTCCCGGGGCCCCCCCCCCCTTCGGGGTGGGCCCCCCTGGACCCCCCACTTGTACTTGTATACTCGTGTACCGTACTTTCAGTAATACAATCCCGAACATTCTCTCAAAAAAAAATTGCATAGAAAGTAAATCTAATCTAATTCAAAGTGCTGCAATGAACAAGAATCAATATCAATCTTATTACTGTTCATGGAATGTGTTCAAGTACATTGCCACTTGAATAAGATGTTGTACAACTAACTCAAATCCACACTGTAGGCACTCGTTGACTATTCTCTAAGATTATAGAATAAAAATGCAAGAGTTCAGTTATTTTGTTGGCAAAAGAATTACTCCTAAACCATGCACCCAAGTGCTATATTTATAAGCTAACACACATCCTACGATATCAAATATCCAACATTGCATCTTAGCCCCTTATATTAGGTATCTAATATGAGGGCTCTGATATTAAATATTCAACATCATAGATGACAAAAATTAACAATTTATTCAAATAGATGCAATGACATGCATTAAGGCATCTATGTTAAGGCATTTTCCTTGACACAGCTACGTCAACACAGCCAACCAATGCTTCATCATACCCCCACAACTAAGTAAAAACTCATCCTTGAGTTAATATGATAGGATCAAGCTTTCTTTACAAAAAATTAGGAATGATGGGATTATTGACTGATGCTAATTACCGACTAACTCTGAGTGTCACATTACAAAATTTTATTAAAGTGGATGCACACAAAATGATAGAGTGACAAAAGGATTGGATAGACATTGAAGATTATAAAATTTGTAGAGGTCTTCAAAAATCCATTGAGGATGATTCTTCTTGTTGCTACTAGTAGTGGTAGACTTCCAACCTTGATTGTTATGTTGATGCTTCTTTGGTTATGTAGAACATTCTTGAAGAATGGATTGAAATTTCTTCTCATCATCCCATGGATGTAGCAAACATATGATATTTGAGCTACTATCTTATATGTACTATGATTTTGCCATGGTTATATCCTTTGTTGTTCCCCTCTTGGCTTCGTTTTTATGTCTAGTAAAAGACCTTCTTCCTTAGGCATTTCTTTTAGCATCACCTATAGTCACCAAAGGATCAACATTAGTTTTGGTACAATGTTCCTTAATAATCAACCCTTTTCAGATCCCTTAGTTTGTGTTTAAGCACAAGGTGATGATAGTGTACTATGCCCAAGGTTATGAGGTAACTAAATCATCAAGTTTTTCACATTATTTTGATTGATTACTATTAGTTATCATGATGTTCAAAAATAGGATGTTAGAAAAATTTTTAAGCAGACATGCCTAGGCTACATGACTAATAAGCAAAACTTTGAAAGCACACAAGTTTTCAAACAATTGAAACCAAAGGTCTGATTTAGAACATTGTCAAGAAATATTAATGGATATGGAAATAGACAAGTAGGAAAAATTAATGAAACGAATGAGAATTAGTCCCAAAATTATGCATAAATTCAGAGAAACTATCACTAATGTTCTAGATTATGTGAAGGTTAGTTCAAAGCCATGATCAAAAAATGTTATGCAAGTGGATCCTCCCCAAGCAAGCTTCTGCCATAATGACCTTGCATAACCACCTCTATAAACGTTCGTGGGCACCCTAGAAGTTAAATGTAGATCATGTCTTTGTTCCAAGCAACACACAACTATCATACACTATACTACACAAAAACAAAAAGGCTCATAATCACATGTCACAATGAGGTGGATAATGGAATGAGAAAGGATTGTAGAGATTGGGATGTAAAGTACTTGACCATGTCCACAATAGGTTCTTATGAAAAATGTGATTAAAATGATCAACATACCTATTCTTCTAAGTTCAAACCAAGTACATACCATGAATAGTAACCTCACATTGATGTGTTCCTTCCTGTTAACCACCATGAGTCCACAACCACCTCAAAGAAAAATCATCACTTCAAAAAGAGAAGAAAAGAAAAGAAGAAAGAAAGGGCCTTAGTTAGAGGGGTGCCTTTAGGCATGGGTAACATGTATTTCTAGCCCCATAACTAGTGCTTGTAGCCCATTATTATGTCTAAGGGGTGTGCTTTGAATTCTCATTATTATTATTATTATTATTATTATTATTTCCTTTTTTTTTTTTTTTTAATTTCTTTCCTTTTTGGATTTTAAATTTTTTGAAATGGGAACCACACCATGCAAAGACATAGCTTTCTATTTATTAGTCAATGAAGAAGCGATGATACGTTCCTTAAGGAGCCATAAACCACATGAAGGAAGTTAAGAAGAGAACCCAAGATAGTCCCTTGAGGTCACACCCTTACCATTCCCACTTGGTTTTTTCCTCTTTCTTCAAGGTACAATGATCATTGATTAATTTTAGTTTCATGAAAGAAGAACCAAATTGTTTCTATGAAAAAGACCTTTTGTTCAAAGAACTGGAGGGGTAAATAAGGTGGTCTCACTACTTTACACAATTACACACCGAGTCATCTTGATAACATAGTACAAAAACCCAACACATAACATTGACTTCTTCATCATGACTTGGCAAATTTATTAATGAAAACTTAAATGACATTCATAGAAAATTACTTAAGAAAAGAGAAAAATATAAAGAAATGGAAAACATCTGAACAGTCAAAAAAATTTGAAAGAAATAGGAAAATGATAAAAAATTGTAAAATAAAAAAAAGGTAAAAAATACTTATTAGTTCTTGAAACAAGATGGAGAATCTCCCCACAACTAATTTTATGATCACACATTTGGGAGATGGACCACACAATCCCCTAGTTATACACCACTAGTTTCCCATCTATCATCATTACTGATTTAATTAATCATGTGGTAGCCCATCTAACATTAGTAATAGTCTCATTTGGATAATTTAAAGATGTATCTTCATCTAGACTTAAAGGGATTTCTATTTTTAGAGATGCAAGTGTGTTTACTTCTTCTTCTTGATTTTCTATTTTAATTCCCAGGTCTCTATGTTTAATATCCTCTTCTAGTGTATAATCAAAGTGTAAGATATCTATGTCTAAGTCCTTCATTTGGTCCATTTTCTTAAGTCTAGAAGTAATAAGTGGATTAGTTGCCTCCATGCATCTTTGAAATAGTTTTATATTCTCATTTTCAAGCCATTGGGTGTCTTCTAGTTTAGTGGCTACTACATAGATTGGTTTTTGCTCATACACTTGTTCCTTAGCTTTGTTATAGCTTGTGTTAATATTTTGAATTTCCAGCCCACAACTGCATCCTTTATCATTATTAGTGAGGCCTAGAGGTTTTTGTCTCTCCACAATGATCTGTTCATCATTTTCATCTTGTGTTGGAGTGGTGATGGTTATTGGCTTTTGTGTATGATTAGAAGACATTGTTCTGACAACGAAGGATGTTGTACCAGATTGGCCTTGTGTTGGTTTTGATGTGCTAGTAGGTCTACGTGTTTTGTGCTTATGCATGGGAACTATCTTAAAGAAAGGATGTTTCCAAGGTAGTGGTTGAGATCTATTAGCATTATCATTTCTTTGTATGTTCACATCATAAGTAGCATTCTTTCATTGATGTTGTGGTGTTGAACCTTCTTGTGTTGTTGTTATTGACATATGGTGGAGAGAAGTATGAGAATATTGAGGATATGATAGAGGATGAGGCATGAGGTGGTGATTCTTTAGAAGATGTTGCTGGTTGATGATACTTGGGAGAGGTAGTAGTGATTTGGGGTAGAGGAAGTACAACCAGTCAGGGAAATAGGTTGTCGAACATAATATCTATATGGGCTCAGCTAGTAATAAGGGTAGTGCTAGTTTGATGATGGCCTCCCCCATGACTATGGGTTTTCCCACTATAACTGATAGTAGTTTTGAGGCTAATAAGAAGTCTCACTAGGATAGTGCAGTTGGTTGTAGAACTGTATATAATTACCTTGTGAGAAAGGTAAGTTCCTAGGCATTTGCTTTTGTACAAGCTTGGAATTCAATGCAAAAGTCTGATACTTATATAGATGTAATATGATGGGGCAATAGCCCTTCGGATGGTCATATATGCAGATGTCGCATTCATCATCTTCTTCGGTGGTTGAGTCTATAGCCTCTTCTTCTACATCGATTTCCCCTTTCTACTGATCAATGTTCTTACCTGTCTCTTGGTTTCTTTTCCTCCTTTTGTTGTGTTCACTTGATTTGTTTTTTGTTACTCTCTCCTCTATGATTTCTATGCAAGTTGTAACTTTCTCATTTATCCATTCTGACATCTTATCTAGCCTTGCTTGAAGTTCAGCAATAGATTGTTACATTGTCAAGGTTTATTGTAAAATCACCTCCTCGATAGTTACTTCTTTTTTCCTTATCATAGAGATGAACCCTCTTCTTTTGAAGAGTTGGGCCCCAGTGATATTCCTCAACATTCTCTCATTTACATAGCTCTCCTTCTTCTTTTGCCACATGCTTGATTAGCCTTTAGATATGATGGGTTATTAGTTTGTATAATTGACCTAGAGCATACCTCCCAAGCGTCTCTCTTGTTTGACTATGAAGCCCATCTATGACGTGAAAAAGTTTCTCTTTCTCAAAGAAACCATGACCTTGATATCTATACAGTAGAGAATAGTATCTATCTAGGGCCATATCCAAGGATTGATGTTGTTCTTGTTTCCATCCTTAGATTTTTTTTCCTTAGGTTGAACACCCTTACATAGGTTTGGTATTTCACATTGAAGAGTTCTAGCATTGTGAACCACTGATGGATTGAATTTGGTTTCAATGATCCATACCACACTTTAGCTTTTTCTATTAGTATCCTAGGAAAGCACTTAAGCTTTTTCCACTCACTTTCAATGTTCTGTAAGACATAGACATCATGGAAGGCTTGTAAATGATGTTATGGATTAGAATTATAGCCTCTCACAAATTTAGGAATGTCATTAATATCAAGCCTTTTGATGCAACTTTTCCTTCGATGCTTGTGAGGTATTTTAACTACCTCTATAATCTGTGTCATGCTCTTAGTGGCCAACAAGGGTTCACCAACATCAGAAATTTCATGGTGAAAATTTCTATTTCTATTTGTTTAATTGTGATGATCCTATCTATGCTCATTTTGATGTCTTTGATTTTGCCCTTGGTTTCGATTATTATCTTTATCTTGACCCCAGAGTGAAGCTCTATCTCTATACCTATGTTCATCTTTGTCAAAACTAGACATTGAAGAGGAAGAGGAAAATGAGGAACTAGGAGAATTTTCATGGCTTCTAGAGTTCTTTCCATGGTCCCTTAATTTATCTTTTCTAGGTTTTGAGAAGGTCCTAGGCCTTGAGGCCCTCCTTAATCTAGGATTTACTCCGTCTCCTCTAGGATTGTCTGCCTTAGGTGAATGTATTCTTTGAGTGTAGTAAGGGTGGTCATGAACATATGAAACCCTTGCATGAGGTTAGTCACTCCAATTTTCTTCAATATATATCTCATTAGTTTTTCAATGAATGTTCTCTTTATATGATGCATTATCACTTCCATGTGAAAGAGACATTGTTTTTAGTTAATGATGTGTATGACTTAATATTTTTGAAAGATAAATTATTAATGCATTTACAATGATTGTGTATAATATAACTAATTTAGATAACTAGCACCATCCTCAGCAATGGCACTAATGATGAGCACCGGGTACCCCCTATGCCCAACCATATGAATCAAAAGCATTCACGCATGATTAGATCAAATTTCATGCATGGGACTAGTTGTGGTATCCAGATCATTATGCCTTGATTGTAGGTCATTGTCTTTCCACTTGCAGTAGTGGTAGCTTTGTCACATATGGTTTAGTCCAAAGTGAGGCATATGATTCTTGATGTTGTTTAAGCCTTATGCTACTCCTAATGATAATAAAGAAATCAATTATTCAAACTAATTAACAACAAAAAGTAAAGTCTAAACTAGCCTACAGGTGATGAGTGTCTACTTCTAGCCTACACGTATCCACTATTGGAATTACCAAGAACTATGCTACTAGGTGAACTAAATAATAACATTGCTAGGGTTACCAAGCAAATATGTGTTTACATTAGAAACTAGTCATGTTCATTTTGTGAATTCATTAATATCCATGGAAACATAAATATTAACTAAGTACATGAAAAGTAAATCTAATCTAAGTAAAAATATTGCAATAAATAAGACTCAATCTCAATCTTATTGTCATTCATGAATGTGTGCAGGTACATTGCCACTCAAATAGGATGCTATACAACTAGCTCAGATCCACATTGTGGGCACTCACTATTTATTCTATAAGACTATGGAATAAAACTATAAGAGTTTGGCTACTCTATTGGCAAAAGAATTATTCCCAAACCATGCGCCCAAGTTCTATATTTATAGGCTAACACATTTCATGATATTGGATATTCGACATTGCATCTTAGCCCTTGATATTAGGTATTTGATATTAGGGCTTCAATATCAGATATTCGATATCATAGTTGACAAAAATTAACTTTTTATTTAAACAAATGCAATAGTTGACAAAAATTAACTTTTTATTTAAACAAATGCAATGGTATGTATTGTGCCTCAACACGGCTGTGTGAATGCAACCAACGGATGCTTTATCACTAAGAAAAAATGGATATTCAAAAAATTACTTTTCCTAAAAATTATCACTAAGATTACTTTTCCTCAACTCCTGAAGTACCCTCGTTGTTTTATGTGTAAATGAGTATACAATCGTAATTTGTCTTTATGTGTAAACGAGTATACAATCGTAATTTGTCTGATTTGTCTAGCAACTTTCGGACATTTTCTTGAACCATTTGTTGACATAATCATATAGCAACTCTGACCACTGTAACAATTATAATAAAATGTCAGTTTCAATCTCAGTTTCATTATAAAGAATCATTCCAGCAACCGATAATCGCTTATCATGCATCAGCGTTTATTATCTCGATTGTGATTAGTAAATCAAACAACATCCAAGCTATGGATGGTACAATAAATCAAACAGCCACAGTGACAGAATCCCATCAACATGGAGGCATGAAATTAAGTTTTAACACAGTTTGTTTAGCCCTCTTTGTACAGGAGCACTGCAAGCTTATCAATCTCAAAGTGCAAGAGGTGCGAAGATTCATAACTAAAACACGAACCTGTAATTTTTATTTTTATTTTGAAAAAATCCAAGTCAATATAACTTTTTTGGACAAAACATGCTATCACTGAACCCACTTTAGCCATAACAGGAACAATGAAATTCCAAAAATAGACGAATAATTATTGAAGAGCCACACCTACCAAAATCAGTACCAACAATGCAATGCCAGTGAGGACCATGAATCTTATCAAACCTTTCTTTGAGTAACAACGCAATACGCTTCTCTTTTTGCTTCTTCGTACCTCCTTCCTTGTAAGCCTTCAAAAAACAATTCAGTTTCTATTACTCTTTGTTGATGCATAAATTTTGGACATGCAACACAGAAACTGGGGAGCGTGACAAAAATAATAATAATAATATTTCAAACAAAATATTGAAAACTTAAATTAAATTTGATTTTAAGAGCACATAGTAAAATAATTAAAATCAAAATTAAAGATCTGTGCAATTTTTCTTTCCTTTTAAAAAAAGTAAACAATACAAAAGGAAAATTGAAATTAAATTAAAATTTATCTGGTCCTGGGTTCCTGTTCTACCGCAACGGAATGCTGATGCTCTTAAAATTCAGGTCATGTTCTACCGCAACGGAATGCTGATGCTCTTAAAATTCAGGTCAAAAAGGACAGCTCAGAAATTTTGTTGAAATCTCTGATCTGAGAGAAAAAAAAATCTGCAGCAGTCCAAAGACGGCCATTATTTTAAATTCAGAGTATTCAGGACGGCCATTATTTTAAATTCAGAGTATTCACATTGCACATCGTGTCCATTTTTGTGGTAACAATAGGACTTGAATACTGCCCTGCAGTGTGTGCAATAATTTAGATATGCTAAAATTTCTGAGATATGACCTATAGAATTTCATTTGTTTAATACCAAGATGGTAACACACAAATATTTATCATATCGAATTAAAGATTTATCCCTACCTGATGCTTTAGCAAAGGTCATGAAGGTGGGGAAGGTTGGCCTTGGAAAATGAGATGTCACCCCATACCCAACACCGAATCCAACAAATGGCCGAATCCAACAAATGGAGATGCAAGTATATTACTAGATTACTTTAAACTGATTTTTCACTTGGCCAGGTTGACCTCAACACTACACTATCATTGAAACTGAATCTATTATTACACCCAGAAAAAATACCCGCTGGTGCAATTGAAATTCGACGGAGTTTGAGTTATTAGCGGTATACTTATTGATACTGTAGCATCCAAAAACACATGTGATCGATAGCAAAACAAATTTGAGTTTTAAAGGAAAATGTAATAGAATTGAAACTGAACCTGCATGGCCCATTGGAAGGCATCAATTTGCATTTGATCTCTCATGTCAGCATCCTTCGCAACAATTCCTACGCTGGAAGAGTATTGTGTCAACTTGGATGCATGTTGGGAATCCGCTGATTCGATCCTGAAGCTCATTGAATAGTCATGATTTCTGGACTCCTCTGGTTCTTCTCTGTTCGGCATCTTTTGTGGAATCAGAAGAAACAAGGCGCAACAGTGAGCAAATACGAGACCGTGAAAATTATAACTGATGCGTAATAGCTATTTTATATGTGGGACAGATGTTCATGTGAAAAAAGATTCGTTGCCAAAGAGAGTACTCCATTGTGTGATGAGTGCGTTATTTCCCTAGAACATTACTTTTAAGTTGGAATAGGGTAGTAGTGCTAGGAGTACATATTTTTGGGTGCACCAACTGGTTTTAGGTGGCACTAGTTGCGCACAAGCCATACTTACAAAGTACTTTGACTTGGAAGGGTGTAACGGTTATTGGAGGTAAAAATTAGACTCCTCATTACCAAGAGGGATGTTGGAACAAGATTTTTTTAGGTAACAATATTTAATCCCAAGATATATAATCAAATTAAAATTTTATAAGTTAGTATTTTTATTGAATAGAACCTATGACTTGAACCTTCTAAGTTGTACTTCTAGTGTTACTAAGATTGCAGGTTCAAATAAATATGAAGATGGATCAAATTCATTAGACAGCTAAAACTGAATATGAAGATACCGAGGACATCGATCTAGAAGGGCTAATGAAGCAATTGGAGATGGTAGTCAAAGTTAATGAGAAATTGACTAAAGTTTTAAAAGAAAAGGAGTAAGAAATCAAGAGCTATAAGATGAAGCTTGAATTAGCTAAACAAGAAAAGTTAAAGCTAAAAGAGGAGGTGCTGCTACTAAAGAAGGATATGAAAGATAAGGCTACTCAAGTAACA
Source organism: Gnetum montanum (assembly GCA_015680685.1). Lineage (NCBI taxonomy): Eukaryota > Viridiplantae > Streptophyta > Gnetopsida > Gnetales > Gnetaceae > Gnetum > Gnetum montanum. The sequence continues at coordinate 467,308 of MNCI01011084.1, read as the reverse complement.
TCAATTTTATTCAGCAGGTTTACTCGTAGCTTTGAGTAGCTCAAGGATCAATGGTTAAGTAATAATAATAGGGGTCTTGGCTATGAGCTTGAATCTTCAAAAAGGTTGTCTTCGATAAAAGTATCAGCCTAGAAGATAAGTGTCCAAACACAACCTCCACAATTACAAACTATCAACTCACAAATAGCTAAGGAAACTCTTAGTACTTCAAGAATTCCAATCATCAAGTATGATCCAAGAATGACAATGAATTTCTTTCAAGGATATTGTTTTATTTGTGGAAAACTAGGGCATAAAGCAAGATATTGTAGCATCGATAATTTCTCTCATTATGGATCTATGCATTATTTGCATGCTACTAAGCACTTTTCAAGAAATAACAAAATAGAACAAGAAGTTTGAAGACCAATTAATAGAAAAGCTCTCCTCATGCAATTAGCCTTAAAGAACTCTTGTAGCCCAAAGATGTAGTTTCTTTACACTAGTTGCTCTCAACATATGACCAGTGATAGATCAAAATTGATCACACTAAAACCTTTTAGTGGAGGGAAAGTAAGCTTCGTTGATAAATGTAAAGTTATGGTAAGAGGTATTGGCTTAGTAAAAATTCATAATAATTTTCCTAAAGTTAATAATGTCTATTTTGATGATGGTTTACATTTTAACTTGTTAGGCTTAGGATAGTTTGCAAGAGAAGGTTATAATATATGTTTCATGGATGAGAAATTTATATTAGAGAATAAAGAAAAAAATTTCAAAGCTTATGTTACTCAAGTAGGAAATAATTTATATTCTATAAATGAGTAGTCTTAATGTCTAACTCTTATTTCTGAGATAAGTAGTAGTAGGTTATGGCACAAAAGACTAGGACACTTATGCTCAAGAAACATACAAGCTCTCATCAAGGCTTAAAGTGTTAAAGGTATTCCTTAGGTAAGTCATTGGAAAAGGTATGTTCTAAATGCCAACATGGTAAGCAAACTAGAGCTCACCTTAAGCCAATGAGCTTTCATTATAAAAATAAACTTGAATTACTACATAAGGATGTCTATGGGCCTTTCAATATAGTTGGTTTTGATGGTAGTAAATATTTCTTTTTTATTGTTTATGATTATACTAGAATGTCATGGCTAACTTGTATTGAGACAAAGTCTAATGTATTTAAATATTTTAAGACATTTAAAAGTATGGTTGAAACTAAAATAGGGCTTAAAATCAAAGCTATTAGGACTAACAATGGAGATGAGTTCACCTCTGATGAGTGGCGAGGTACCCCTACACTCAACCATACGAATACGAGCATGCACGCGTGATCCGGTCGAACTCCGCAGGCTAAATGCCTTAACACCACAAGAAACACTTGGGGTTAATCATTCGTTGTCTTCCTAGGCTTGCTTGTATGTGTCACGGTGTATGGTTAAGCAAGTCTGAGGTATGTGATTTTTTTGGTATTTTTCTGTTTATCTCCTAAGCTATGAGGGAAAGGGTTGAGAAACTAAGCTAACTCTAACTAATGTCCTAAGTCTAAATTAACTAGCGTCAGCATCCGTTCCCACTTACCGGACACACCCTGAACTATGCAACTGTGGCT
>MNCI01011084.1:412049-460798 GCA_015680685.1 Gnetum montanum | reverse complement strand
AGATGAAGGAGAAGAAGAAGGGGATCCATCACCATGGCAATATTTCTTACCTTCTCTTCGGCTGCTTCGGCCCCGATCGTTGTAACGATTCAATTGTCTATCATTAGTGTGAGTAGTTGTTCCTGCCGTGAACAGTTGGTGCTCACAGGGATCAGGGCCTGTAGCATGTACAGTTGATCAAAGGCCCTGATGTTTAACCTCTTCACCAAAGTGAGGAGGAGGAACATCAGTTTCTAAGAGACCCATTGTGAGGGGTTCCTCATCTCCTATTTCACTAATGACATGGGGAATCTTGCCCTTCAACAGCGAATGTTGGCTCTCCTGCCTTGCATCCCGAATACGTTGGGCATTTTTGGGACGATAATCCCTTATGTCATAATCATCCAGAACGTATTCCGCAATCAGTTCTTGCATGCCAGTCTGTGCCAAGGCATGGAAAAGCATGTTAGGGGCAGATCTATCTGGGGGTAACACGATTTTACCTTGTAGATCCCTCCATCGCAGTTGTTCATCTTGATGGAAAATAAAAGTAAAGTCAAGGACATACTCATCAAGATGAGTATATGTGACCTTAGATTTTTTAGGACCTGGTTGATCTGGGTTATGTGTTTGATGCTGACCTTCTCCTGTGTTTCCCTTAGGTGAGTTAATTTTGTGAGAAGAAGCCATTTCTAATGGTGTGCTGTCTTTACCGTTATTTATGTTCTTAATTAACTGATTAACCCGAAGGTTCATTGATGCTCACAACGATGTGAGTGATATCCCTATGTTCAATTGGCATAAAAAACACTTAGTCCCCGGCAACGGTGCCAATGATGAGTGGCGAGGTACCCCTACACTCAACCATACGAATACGAGCGTGCACGCACGATCTGGTCGAACTCCGCAGACTAAATGCCTTAACACCACAAGAAACACTTGGGGTTAATCGTTCGTTGTCTTCCCAGGCTTGCTTGTATGAGTTACGGTGTATGGTTAAGCAAGTCTGAGGTATGTGATTTTTTTGGTATTTTTTCCATTTATCTCCTAAGCTATGAGGGAAAGGGTTGAGAAACTAAGCTAACTCTAACTAATGTCCTAAGTCTAAATTAACTAGCATCAGCATCCGTTCCCACTTACAGGACACACCCTGAACTATGCAACTGTGGCTACCAAACGCTAATCGTTACTGGGATCACCACATGTAACGCAAGTGCTCGAAGTGGTCACACTGAGGCACCTATTTAGCCTAAGTGTAATAAGTAGCCGATTCCTTGGCCAACCGTACACACCCGTGGATGCTCGTAGCCAAGTCATACTTATCACACATTCTAGCCTAGCGATGAGTAGCCGATTCCTTAACTAGCCATACACATTGGACTACTATTGGGATTACCAAGCGCAGATCCTAGAATACGCTACTGGGTTACCAAGCAGTCACAATGCTCGTAGTCAAGTCGTACTCACGCGTTGCGACGAGAAGCCGATTCCTTGATTAGCCGTACACATCCGTAGATGCTCGTAATCAAGTCGTACTCATGCGCACTAGGAAAGCAATAAATAACAACAATAATTAAAACCATGTACTGCAAGTTTTATCCAATCAAGTTTGTCTTTATTGCCGTACACAACTTGTGTTCAGGTTACAAAGTTGCTCGAATAAAGAGCCGTTCACTCTAGGACTCCTACTGCGGGCACATGGGAAAAATTCTATCTCTGGAGAGATGAAACTGCCAGAGCTTCGCTACTTCTAGCCAGGATTTGGAAATGAAGGAAGTGCCGCCTCTTATTTATAGATATGGCGGCGGACCGTGATATCGTGTACGCGATATCGCAGGGAAAGACGCGATATCGTGGCACAGTGCATGCCACGTCTCATCAACCTCAAATGCATTTTATGATCTATGCAAAGATTCAGGTATCAAGAGATAGTTTTCATTAGTTAGAATGCCTAAGCATAATGATGTTATAGAGTAGAAAAATAATAAAAATATACATGAGATGATTCAATCAATGAAGAACAAAAAGAATGTACCAAAGTACCTATGGAATGAGGTAACCAAAATAGCTTTGTATACCATCAATAGATGTTCAATAAGAGCTAATAATGGTAAGAATCCTTATCAAATTTGGCATGATAAACTAGCTAATGTTTAATATTTCAAAATTTTTGGTAGTAAATTCTATATTAAGAATGAATATAATGTTCACAAATTTGATAGTTTTTGTCAAGATTATTTGTTTATTGGATATTCTAGTATTCAAAAGCTTATCATTGCTTAAATTTTAAAAAATTAAATATTGTTGAAATAATTATGTTAAGATTGATAAATTATTGAAAGATACTAACACTATTGTTGAGAAAGGTATGAATGCAAATGAAGAAGAAAATGATGATGAAATTTTGGCATCTGAACAAGCTAATGAGATTGAAGAAGAATAGTTAGTCTCAATGGATGAGGCAAAAATAGAACAAGAGGCAACACCTGATGATGGCCTAAGAAGAAGAATACAAAGGTTCAAATCCATGGTAGATATTCTTAGAACACATATTAGACAAAGAATGAGGAATAAAGTTAAAACAACAGATCATGGCTTATTAGTATGTTGTCTTGCTTTTTCCATTCCTCTAATAGTTAGGGAAGCCCTTAGGAGTAAGGACTTGAAGAATTTCATGAATGAAGAAATGAAGCAAATTATAAAGAAAAATACTTGGGAGCTTGTCTCACAGCCCAAAGAAGTTAATGTCATTGGAACTAAGTGGGTCTTTGCAAATAAGAAAAATAAGCATAGTGAAATAACTTGATATAAGGCAAGATTAGCAACAAAAGTCTTTGGATAGATATAAGGGCTTGATTATCATGATACATTTTCTCCTGTTACAAGATTGGAATCTATTAGAATGTTGTTAACTATCACAGGTTATCAAGGATTTAAGCTCTATCAAATGAATGTGAAGTTAGCATTTTTGAATGGAGAAATAAAAGAGGTAGTGTATAAAAAACAATCAAAAGGATTTATTAACCATAAAAATCCAAATCATGTATATCAACTACACAACACTTTATATCTCTTAAAACAAGCCCCTAGGATATGGTATGCTAAGCTTGATTCATATTTAACTAAAAGTATATATTTGAGAACCCCTCTGAATAGTATCCTTTATATTAAAAAGGATAATACAAGGTTTTTAGTTACTCAAATTTATGTTGATGATATAATATTTGGATAAAAAAGCTCAAGTTTCAGCAAAAACTTTGTACCCCTCTAAATAGTACCCTTTATATTAAAAAATATAATACAAGGTTTTTAGTTACTTAGATTGATGTTGATGATATAATATTTGGAGAAAAAAGCTCAAGTTTTAGCAAAGAATTTGTTGAAGCTATGAAATCAAAGTTTGAAATATCTATGATAGGAGAGTTATCTCATTTTCTAGGCCTACATATTCAACAACTCATAGATGGAACCTTTATTTTACAAACAAAATATGTTCAGTAGATGCTCAAGCATTTTGGCATGATAGAAGCTAAAACTTGTGCAGCTCCTCTTAGCACAAATGTACACTACTGTAAGGATGAATATGGGAAAATCATTGATGCTATACTATATAGATCCATTGTGGGAAGCTTACATTAAGCTATAGCTAGTAGGCCAGACAGAGATTTTGCAGTAGGCTTGATTTCTAGATATCAATTAGATCAAAAGGATCACACTTGATTACAACTAAAAGAATTTTATGATATCTAAAAGGCACTACTAGTCATGGGCTATGGTATCCAAAAAGCAAGTGTTTCAAATTACAAGAATTTACAGATGTAGATTGGGCTAAAAATAAAGATGATCAGAAATCTACTAGTCGAAACTATTATTTTCTAGGTAATAGAATAGTATCATGGCTAAGCAAGTAGAAATCTGTAGCATTATCATCAGCTAAAGTAGAATATGTTACAACCTCACACTACTACACATAGATTCTTGGATAAGAGAAGTATTAAAGCTCTTTCATATAGCATTCTTTGAGCCAATAATTATTCATTGTGATAATAATGTTGCTATTTCTATTTCTAAAAATCCTATTTTTTATGGAAAAACTAACCATATTGAGATTAAATATCATTTTCTTAGAGATCATGTATAGTTTCAATTAGTAAGATTATCATATATTTTTTCCAAAGAACATAGGGTAGACATTTTTACAAAGTCTTTAAATAAAGAAAGATTCCTATATCTAAGAATATTGCTAGGTGTAACTACTTTAGTTGGACATAAATAAGCTTCTAAAACTCCTAGCACCAATTTAGGGATTTTTTATAAGTGAAAAAGCTTTATTCCAAGTTGATTGGGTAAGTTTATATTACAGGGAAGCATGATACTTTCAAGATGTAGTAGAAGAACCAGGTGCCCATGTTGAGTTTGTCAAATTCTCAAAGTCATATCTTATGGATTCATGCATTCCCTCATAGGGATCATGACCAAAGGATGACCTTGTTGTTGGCTCTAAGCTTGGTAGATGTAGCAACTCTACGAGGCCATGGATAAATTACAAAGTCTTAATGTCTTACTCTATATAGCCTCTCATTTGTTTAGGTGCTCTGGATGCCAAAGGCCTCTATCTCTCATGCTCAAAGCAAGCTTGTTATTTTTACATCATAATCTTTTCCACCTCCTTACTAAATGTTTCTTGGATCTTCCACTCTTCTCTATTTCTTTCATACTCTGTTCTAGCTTGAATATTCATCAATGCTTAATCCATCTCCACCTCTACTCTTCTCAACTCTTTCCCAAGCTCTCTAAAATCCTCTTGATTCATTTAAAAGCTCTTATGAATATCCATATCTTTGATGCTTTCTGAGTTACCTCTTGGCTCTCTAATCTATACTATGCCTTTTATCTATTTGTCTGTGCTTGGTCTAACTAGTTGTTCTCTCATTATTACCTAAGCCTGACTATTCAATAGGATTAATGATTTTTTTTTTCAATTAAGCTCTTCTATGCTTTTCTTATATGTTTTTTATTACCTATGTTTATGTGTGTGTTTTAACCTTAATTTTCTTAATATCAGGGGGAGCTTTCTTCACCATTTTTTTATGAAAAGGAGGAGAAAACATATGATGAGTTGTTTCATCAAAAAGTGATATGATTGTGAATGTCCTATTATGTCAAAAAATGGATGATGTGCTATATTCTCAGAAAAGTGAAAATGAATTCTTTGTCTATGTTAATTGTTTTTCTTGACTGTATTCTCTTATAGTTGAATGTTTAGAATAGTTTTATTATTGACTCTTTGACTGTAGATGATCTGTGTATGTACAATCAGCTGATTATGGTATCTAATTGATTGTCTGTGTTATAAGCTTGATTAGTATGAGTTGTGTTATGATGACTTTTTAATTCATATTTAACTAGTTGTATGCTCATCTTTTAACTAGTTGTATGACTCTCCTATTTAACTTGATGCATATTATTCTAAGCTTACTTAGTTTTTCATTTATCATCTATAAGTTTGAGCTGAGATCATCTATGTGATGATTCTAAGCTTGATTTTAAGGTTTTTCCTGTATGCTTGGATGTGTATGATTCTTCCTTGTTCTTCCTCATTCTAGCTTACTTTGAGATCTCATCCAATCTCAAAAAGGGGAAGATTGTTGTGTGTTTTGATCTTAGTAACTAGCTATTTACTTTCATGTGAATTTGAGCTCTTGACTTAGCTTTTATCAAGGAAGTGTTTTCGGAAACATTCACACATAGAATTGGTTTGTCGAAAAAATTTACAGTTCTACTTAGCTTGACCAGAATGGCTCTTCTAGCTTAGCCCTTCCATTTTTCTTTGCAAAGAAAGCTAAAATTATTATAGCTTTATCAAGATATCTCATATTGTTTTAGCTCTACAAAGAAAGCTTGACTAGATTTTATTACGTTAGTTTTGTTTAGTAAGGTTAAGCTTAAATAGATTTTAGAGCGCATGCACAAAAGTATTTTTATTCCAACTTAGCATGTAGAGCCAATTCATAGAATCTTCTTTGGCAAAAAAATAGCTCTACCATGTAAGCATTTTGTGAGGAAGGTTTAGCAGAACCAAGCTAAATGGTCTTAAGAGAGCATGTGTGCAAAAGTTTTTTTCTAACTCAACTTGTAGAGTCATCTTATGAAACTATTTTTGGTTCTATAACAGGAATCACTTCAGCTAAGAAAGGAAGCACAAAGTAGAACTAGCTTTTAGAACTATAAAAAGTGTGTTCAAATAACTCTACCACATCAGCTCAAGAAAGTAAAGCATAAAAAAATTATCTTGTAGAGCCATTTTCTTGCTCTACAAGGGCTTACTTGATTGGCTCTACCATGTTAGGTTAAAGAAAAAGTGTAGAATAGAATTAGCTTGTAAAGCCAATTTTATGGTTGATGAGCTGCGATATCGCATACACAATATCGCGGCCCATCACAATGTCTATAAATAAGAGGAAGCTTTCCCTATTTTAGGAACTTAGACTTAGACCCTTAGCCAAACTATAGTAGTTTTACCATTCCAGAGTTAGAATAATTTCCATGTGCCTGCAAGAGGAGTCTTAAAGTGAACGGATCTTTATTCGAGCAAATTATACCTGAGCACACATTTGTGTATGGCAATAAAGATGAACTTTCTGATAAACCTTGCAGCATGTGGACTAAGCTAAATAGAAATTAATTATTCTTAAATGTTTAAATTCTTTCCTAGATAATTAAATCTCTCTCAACCCTTGACTCTCCTAGTTAAGTGCATTCAGTACGACCACTTCGAGCACGTGTGTAACGCTTGGTAACCCAGTAACGAGTAGCATTTGGTAATCCCAACAGCGTTGCACTGGTTTAGGGTGTGTGCAGCAAGTGGGAACAGATACTAGTGCTAGGACAATTAGAACTTAGTTAGTGAATACTTAATGAAAGTTAGTCACTTAGTCTCTTCACCTTCCCCTATTAGCATAAGACATTAAAAAGATAAAAGATATAAAAATCATATACCTCAAGCTTACTTAACCATACAACCATGAAAATACAAGTAAGTTTGGGAAGAGAGCGATTGATTAACCTTAAGTGTTCCATTAAGGTGCGTAAGCACTTAGTCCTTGTAGTTCGACTGAATCGCATGTGAGACACTCGTATTCATATGGTTGAGTGTAGGGGTACCTCGCCACTCATCATTGGTGCCATTGCCAGGGACTTAGTTGTTTGTGCGCTACGTAGAACATAGGAGATCATTCGTATCGTTGGGATGCTAGAACGAACCCTTAGGGTTGATCAAAAGAAAAATAAGACAACGATAAATAGCACACCCAACAACACAAAAATGTCTTCTTCTTCGCAAAAAATCACTTCACTGCCTAAGACCAATAGAAGAGACAGTCAGTGGCATAACATACATAACCAAGATCCACCAGTTCCTCAACAATTTCATGTGGTATATATTCATCACGATGGGTATGTACCTAACTTTACCTTTATTCTCCATTAAGATGAACAACTACAATGGAGAGACTTGGAGGGTAACATAGTGTTGCCTCCAGACCAAGTAGTCCCCAACATGCTCCTTCATGCTCTTGCACAAATAGGCATGTCATAATTATATGGAGAGTACATTGCATGTGACCATGACACGAGGGACTACCATCCCATAGAAGCACAACGTCAAAGGGACTTGTAACAGGAGAGATATCATACATCTTTGAAGGGTAAAGGACCCCATAATGCTCCACCCATCTTAAGAAAAATTGAGGATGTGAACCTATTTCAATAGGTTCTCCACAAAACAATGTTCCCCCTCCTAACGATGGTTAGGAGGTGGTGTATCAGAACCTTCACTCCATGATTCACAATCCTAGTTCTGATCCCCATGAACACCAAGTGTTCAACAAGGGAACACAAACACATGATAAGGGTGGGCATTCTGATCGTAATCATGATTGGGGCTGAGACCACCGAAGAGAAGATAGGAAACATCATCATGGTGATGGTTCTCCTTCTTCTTCACCTTCATCATCACATTCATCCTCACCTTCGGTATTAGGATGTAGTCATAAGGAACCTAACCATGAGGATAAAGGTAAACAGAGTGAGAAACCTTGATGAGAGAGTTGAGAACAAGGACAAGGGAACTCTATAGAATCATGGCATAGAAGAAGGAAGAGTAGGGAACCATGTAGAAATCATAGACGCTATGAACAAAATGACAATGAAGAACCCCTACTTGCAACTTGAAGCATGTTAGATATCACAGAGGCCATAAGAATTCCCACAAGGCACCAAAAAGATAGAAGGATTAAGAGGTTAGACATGAATAACATCCCACGATTTGAGGGGGGATACAACGCTGATCCTCAGAACCACTTACAAGCATTTCATGATGCATGTGCCTAGCAGAACATCGAGAACGAATGGAAAAAGCTAAAGTTGTTTCCAAGGACACTAGTAAAAGAAGCATAAAGCTGGTACTATTTCTTAGAATCGGAATATATTCGAAGGTGGAGTACGATGCTAGAACTATTTAATGATAAGTATCAAATGTACTCCCGAGTGTCCAACCTATGAAAGAAAATCCAAGGATGGAAGCAGGGAAGTCATGAACCCTTGGATGTTTCCATGGGCCGTTATTATGCACTATTACATCATTGCCTAGGCCATGGTTACTTGCAGCAGGATCAACTACACCATCTTGTAGATGGACTTAGGCATGAAACAAGGAGAATCCTTGGAATGTATGCCCAAGGGATATTATCAGAGCTTAGGTCCCATCAGGTTCATAGATTGCTGGAGCAAGTAGCCAAGGAAGAAGGAGAGCTACATAAGAGAGAAAGTGCGGAGGAGTACAACTGAGATCCTTCCCTCCGAAAAAGGGGAGTAAGATTCTGTGAGGAGGAGGAAGAGTCACCACTCGAGGAGAAGATGGTGAATAGGAAAACCTTGCCACTCCAAAAATTAACAACAGAAGTGTCAGCAAAGGTATATCAGATGTGGGACTCCCTAGATAGTAGATTTGAAACCACTTTTAAAGTTGTAGAGGAGTCTAAGGAGTGAGGTAGTAACTATGACAGAAAGAAAAAGAGGGACATGGACCATGCAGATAACAAAGGTAAGGGTAAAATGGCCATCACCAAAGAGGTTAAGGATTCTGATACGAACAATGATGGTGGATGTGAGATATGCTAATACGACCATCCTAAGGGATGTTGCCTAGTAATCTCACATCTACAAGAGTCTGGGGTGTATGCACTTAACCCATGACTTAACAAATGGCAAACACCCCGACGGTTACCTTATCCCCAAGGTAGTTCCACCAACCTTTAACGTATTATCCAAGTAGAACCCCGCCACAACCTATTAAGCAACACTAGCAGTGGCAATACCCATAGTCATGGGGGATGCCACCACCACGGCAACAATACCCCTACCGGCAACCAGATCCATATGGCTATTACATGCAGTAGCCAATCTCTCCACGTGACTCTGTTGGTCACGTGACACCACAACATCACTACCAAGCTTGGGAGTATTATAGGACTCCTTCTCTTAGGAGAGACAACCCATAGACATACCATCCTCCAAACCCATCCACAACTCTCACACCGATAGCTCCATTACCACTCGCTCCAGCAATGCAAGGGGAACTTCCCACTCAACTATAGCAACGCAATGCTATGAGCTATAAACCTTCAACCCGCTACTGGTTCTGACAACCGCACAAAGAGAAGACCTTTCTTCAGAACCAACAGTCTAGCCAAACTCTCACAACCACAAGTGGTTGAGCCTTGGAATGCCTCTCCATCACATAAGGCTTCAGAGCTCCCTTCAAATCAAAAATAGAGCTCAACGCAAACAGTTATGTTAACACATGTCATCACTGACTGGATTAAGGAGGGTCACCTTCCTAGGAAATTCTCTAATCCTGGAAGTCCTTTAATTTATCTCCAAGTCACTAGGAATGAACCATGTAAAGATCTTCTAGACTCAGGTTCCGGAGTCAACTTAATATCACAAGAGATGTATAAAGCCTGAAACCTACCTCCACTAAAGAAGAGCAATATTCACTTAGAGCTGGCTAACCAATCCATCACTATTCCCTTAGGATTGGTGAAGGGCATCGTTACCACTGTGTGTGGGTGGTCATACCCAACTGATTTCCTAGTGATACAAGTAAACAATGACAAAGAGGACTTCCTAATAATAGTGGGAAGGGCATGGCTAAGTACCATAAACACATGCCTAGGAATCCATGATCTTTCCCTAGAAATATCTAAGGAAAACACTTTTGGGAAGATCAAGAGGAAGAAAGTTCCATGCATCACATACAGTGATACAAGGTGTGATTGTGTACAAGAATGTTCAACATTACTTGCATGCAACCAGTGTGCCCAAGAAATTAACATACACAAGTGCCTATATATAGCAACCACACAACAAGAAGACACCCAGTGGTTGATAGCTAATTAGGAGAGCAACTCACCAACATGCATGGAACTAATTGAGGGAACAACTTGCACCCACATCGAAAGCATAGATGCACTGGAGCAAGAGTATCGCCAACTTCCAACCCTTAACCTAAAAACATCAATAGGAGGAAGCTAGAAATTTCAAAAAACTTTAAACAAGCACTCCGATAAAAGATTACTAGTCAATGTGCAACAAACTAAACCTTACCATGAATCTAGAATAGTCAATGCACATAACACATCGGAGAAACGATAACCTCACTCATTATTTCGAATCTCCCCCTTCCAACTTAGTCATGGAGGAGATGGCCACCTATGCTGATCAATCAAGACCCTCAGTTATTTCCTAAGCTTTTGTTTTACACATTTTTGTTTTACAAATTTCTTTAACTTCTTTTTTTTTTGTTTTACAGCATCATTTATACTCTTTCATTTCTTTGTGTGTTTGTTTATTTTGTTTGATTCATCACCTAATAAGTGCTCTTGATGGTGGTATGAACGGTATTTTATTGATTGCCAATGTTTGGTTTTTAACTTTGAGCTATAATGTTGATACTGAGGTATGGTTCTTTTGATATAACAAGCAATGAGTCCACCTCATCTATGCATCCATGAATATGGTCTCTCTTGGCTTGGAATTGTATAGTCCCTTTCCTTTAATAATAAGAACTATCAATGAATTGGTGATCAGGTATTTCTCAAACTAAGGAAGGATTCAAGGATTGAAAAGGGTGTGACTTCAAGGGGATTTGATGCATTTGTGATGGCCATTCCCTTGGGTGCTTAGATGTTTTCTTCTTAAGTTTTCCTTACCATTCTGATGCTGCTCCATTATCGGGAAGTTGAGCTAATAAAAATAATAAGTCTTTGCATGGTGTGGTTCTCATGCATAAAAAAAAGAAAAAGTGAGAATTCAAAGCACACCCCTTAGATGAAATAATCATCTGAGCTACAAGCATTGGTTATGGAACTAAATAAACATGTTCCCTCTAACTAAGGCCCTTTCTTGCTTCCTACTTTCTCCTTTTTCATTTCCTCAAAATGGTGGTGACTTGTTGGTGGAAGCATTCTCATTACTTTAGGGGGATGGATTGGCCAAATGTATTAATGCGAATTCACTAGATGTGGATTTTTTTAGCCTGGTTTTGAAATGAGATCTACTAAGTCACATTAACCATTAATACACAAGGGGTTGTACACCACCTTGTTCTTGAGACTCCATTCCATTCTCTTCTTTCCATCATTCTTTCTCCATTTTTCACCTCATTGTCAATTGTATCAATAGTCCATATTTTGGTTGATGCATTGTTTTCTTTTTGGTAAATTCTTGTGGTTAAGACTTTAACTCTTGTTTCTGAATGGCATTTCTAGAGCCTACGGACTCTTGAATGTGGGATTGTTAGGGCATTATGGGCATGAGCCTGCTTTGGGGAGGACCCAGTGGCATTCCTATTTGGTGCATCAGTTAATCTCTTTTCCTTAAACATTTCCGCAATCACCATTTATTTTGTTCATCTCCATCTCTTACATCCATTTCATCGACGTTGCCATTGTTTCTTTTTCTCCATCTTTCTTATTCCTTATCTTTTTCCATTCTATCACTACCGGAGGATCGCTCTTAGTCATGGGGGTCCTGGTCCAATTTTTTTGATTTTCTCTAAACCCCTACACCTTGGGTAGCCACCAGTGCTATATCTCTAGAATCCTCATTAGCCATATCACAACTCAACCAATGGACCTTACAGTGAGACAAGGTATCAACTGCATTTTGATTCATTTACCCTTGCTAATATAAGATTGTGTTGTATGTGTAGATGGAAATCATATACCAATGGATTGGATTTGGAGGAAACACTTGGAATGGACTAGTGCTGGAACAATTATGTAAGGAACAAGATTGATGGTGCACTTATGGATGAACAATGAAAGACACAATCTTGGCATTGGCAACAACAGACTTTTTGTTTTCTCTCTCTCTCTTCTCTCTTCTCTCTCAGCTACCAAATAAGGTTGGATATCAAATGTGTATAGTGTTCACTCTTGTTGTCAAGAACACTAATATTTTCATGTGTTGTAATGATGATCCATTCACATGTCACCCCATAACCATTAGTGTCATTCAAGTCAATAATCCTATACCTTTCCAATATTTTGTAAGGAACTTGAGGATGAGTTTTCATTCAGTCATGGGGGTATGATAAGCTGCGATATCGTGTACGCAATATCGCATCCGCGATATCACGTTCGCCCCCACGATATTGCCTACGCGATATCATGGCCCACCACAATGTCTATAAATAAAAGGTGGCTTTCCCTTTTTTAGGCACTTAGACTTATACCCTTAGCCAAACTATAGCAGTTTTACCATTCCAGAGTTAGAATAATTTCCATGTGCCCACAGTAGCAGTCTTAAAGTGAATGGATCTTTATTTGAGCAAATTGCACTTGAGCACACATTTGTGTACGGCAATAAAGATGAACTTTCTAATAAACCTTGTAGCATGTGGACTAAGCTAAATAGATATTAATTATTCTTAAATGTTTAAATTCTTTCCTAGATAATTAAATCTTTCTCAACCCTTAACTCTCCTAGTTAAGTACATTCAGTACGACTGCTTCGAGCACGTGTGTAACGCTTGGTAACCCAATAATGAGTAGTGTTTGGTAATCCTAGTAGCATTGCACTAGTTCAAGGTATGTGCAGCAAGTGGGAATGGATACTAGTGCTAGGACAATTAGAACTTAGTTAGTGAATAGTTAATGAAAGTTAGTCACTTAGTCTCTTCACCTTCCCCTATTAGCATAAGACATTAAAAAGATAAAAGATATAAAAATCATACACCTCAAGCTTACTTAACCATACAACCGTAACAATACAAGTAAGTTTGGGAAGACAGCGATTGATTAACCTTAAGTGTTCCATTAAGGCCTGTAAGCACATAGTCCTTGGAGTTCAACCGGATCATGCGTGAGATGATCGTATTCGTATGGTTGAGTGTAGGGGTACCTCGCCACTCATCAACGGTCTACAAAGGGCATGTTCAAATAAATCCATCACGTTAGCTTTGGGAATAAGCTCTTTAGAATTGGATCTAGAAGAAAATCATTACTCTAAAAAAGCCTATAAAATAGCTCTACCACACCAACATTTCTTTTACACATATAGGCTTATTTTAAAGTCTCGTCTCCTTTCAAAAAAACACTTCAAAAGTAATTCTTGGTTCTTCCAAATGCCTTGCAACATCAACTTGCAGAGGAAAATTATAGAACTAGTTTTTCATTCTAAAAAGCTCATCTAAATATCTCTGCCATGTTAGCATCTTTATCATTCATAATGAAGCTTATTTTCAAAAGTAGAAGAGCTATAAAGATAAAAAATCTTTATATATTATCATTACCATGTTAGCCTAAGTGAGACGATAGAACCTAGGCTTTAGATCTATGTGAGCTACATAAAAAGGACCATGCCATATTTGCAAAATAAAAAGAGGCATTCTAAGCTTATATTGAAAAAGCTATTATACAAAAAAGCTAAAGACAGTCCTACCTTAAAAGTAGATTAAAGCCATTAATGAAAATAGGGGGTTTTATTGAAGCTTAAAGAGCCATTATGATCAGAACTAGTGATTTTCGCAAGAAGTAGCCATTAGAATGATAGATTTCTTCCCGTGTGATAAAGCTTTTAATGATCACTTGATGCTCATACTAGATGTAGTAATGGAAGCTCAAATGTGATGGGTATGGTTTCTTCTTCACCTACTTTTCAACTGACTAACAATGATTATAACTCCCTTCCTCTCACGTTTCTTCAACAAATTGAAAATGGCTAGAAGAATGACTAAATGAAATAAAGGATATAAATTGAAGCTATTTGACATAGCTTATTAATTCTAGTTGTTTGGCCTTGGGGCTTGGACTAGAATTTCTTCTTGTTCTCTCTCTATTTCTTTTCTATAAGATATTTGTGTTCCTTTTTTAGAAAGCTTTTGAGAAAAGGCAAAGTATTTCTTCTTCCATTATGTTGTGAAAGCTATATTTAGTGACCTTGAGCTAGGGTGTGTGCTTAGTCCAAAAATATAAAAGAAGCCTTATAAATTTCTTTTCATTAATAGAATTACTCTACTCCCTAGATTATAGGGGGAGTTTCATGATAGATGTAAGTTGGAAAATCTAACAGCTAAACCACCTTAAAATCTTAGTGTCTATTTACTATTTTGCATAGGTTCTTTGTTTATACATTTTGTTAATTTGGGGTTGTTTACTAGTCCTAAATTTTCTTACTTTGGGGCTCTTTACTAGTTCTCCTATCAATGTCTAAGTAACTTGAATTTTTATAAGGCTTTGATTCACAGCGGAAATTCAAGATTGGTGGTAAATGATGGAAATTTTTGCATCAGTAGCAGCCAACTTTGAAAAAGAAAATTATTTGATAAGCCATGTGATCATATTAAGGTGAAAATTGAATTATTTCAAAAGAATATATGTGATAGCAAGACATAACATAAAATATTTTCTTTAAAAGTGATGTGTGTTGTGCCTCCATCATGGTCCAGGAGTTGAATGGAAAAACACATAAATGAGGTATGATTTCAATAAATGACATGAAAATTTTAAAAATGAATCTGGTCAACTAAATACATCACTCTAGCACTAGATGGGATGAGATCAATGTGGAAGATAATTTTCTTTAAAAAAATTTTAGCAAAGCCAAACAAATGCATAGTGGCAATTTATGTGGAGATAGAACATAGAATTTTTTTATTATAAAAGAAAGAAGCATAATTATTTCATGTTTAAAAATGTATAAAATAAAGGTCTATTTTGTTAGAAGGAATTTACTATGAGAAATTTTAATTTGAAGGAGTGTATGATTATGTTGTAGGACAAATGAGGCTAAAAATTATTATTGTGTGTTGAAGCCTTTCTATTGCATTTTGTTGACATAAGCCAAAAACTAATAGCATAAATGTATTCATTCTTATATTTCCTTGGTTTAGTTCACAAATTTGTGTTTCAAGAGGTTTTATTTCTCTTTTTCCTAGCCCAAGTTGACAAGTTTTAATGTCTCAAAGAGGCCTTGATTTTTGGACCTCATAGAGGCATTGTTATTTGACCCAAAAGATTTTTTTGTAGCACAAGTGGCAAAAACGGCCCATGAAGGACTAATGATGTGTTGTAACCCAAGAGCTATGTCTTAGCTCTAAAAAATGAAACTAAGAAAATGAAGCCCATAGATGGATGTCATGTTGAGAACGCCTAGAAGGAATATGATCCAAAATGAATAAGATCTAAGTGACTCATTGTAGCTCATGAAAAGCCATACTAAATTTCTCAACAGTATTAAAAGGAAAGGGAAAAGAAAAATCGAGTTAAGTGAAGCCTCAAATAGATTGAAAAAGGAAGAATTGGTAGATAAGTTACTAGATAAAACTCTAACAATTGTATTAGAGAAAACTATGACTTTTAAAGATTTAAATGATATACAATTGAATACTCTTTCTTCCATGTAATGAGACAAGTATTTGAAAATAAAAAAGATTTTAAGCTTCAAGTCTCAAGCCTTAAATATCATAATTGAATAAGCTCATAGTAGAGAAGATTAAGAAATATGAAAATTATTTGACACATTACTCCCTAAAGGAGGGATTGTCATAAATTATCTAGGGTACTTATGTGTTTCATGTTCTTAGTAGCATTTTGTAAAGGAGAAAGACATCTAAGAGGGCATTTTTTTGAGAAGAAGAGATAGTTAAGAGAGAATTGATCTCTCCAAAAGATGGAGTGTGCTCTTATGAACCTTCATTTTGTTATTTTCAATCCAAGCATGTGCCCTATTATGTTGCAACTCTATGCATATTCAGAGAATGTGAGAAACTTCTTTATTATTTGGAGTAGAGTCAAGAGGGTTCCATAACTACCTCCTCAAGAGAAAATTTGCTTTCTTTGCCTCCACTTTATTATTATTGTGTCTCTCTCATGTTTATTATTTTTTGTTGCTCCATATTTGGATATTGAATGTTGAATAGATCTCTCTCATGATTAATTTAAAAAATAGCTTCATCAATTTTAGAGTTCAATTTATATCATTATTTCAAGTATTTTAGTTGCTTCTTGAATTTAAACTATTTGAAGAATTTGAGTATTTCATATTTGTTAAATTTAAATATCAAGAATATCATCATTCTATTGATTTCTAGCATTTCATCCTATTTTCCAGTATTTTATCTCTATTTCATTCTCTTTCAAGGTATAAAAGATGTAAAAAACAAATTACCTTTCGCTGCCAGCTCTAACACCTCTGTCTTGGTGTTTCTTGTTGTCTAGACTTTCTTATTTCTAACATGGTAATTTTTCTAATATATTTCACTTTAGATTCTTCTTTGATTAGTCTAGTTGCTTGTATGATTTTTTGCTCTTCCACCTACTCTTGTCCATGCCCTCATCCTCCATGTGGTTTCTTTTCCCTTCATTGTAATGGATATCCTACCTCTTGGACTTTCTTCAATGCAATCTATAGTTATATTAATGATCTGTTGTCATTTTTAAAATGACTTTATAAGATTTAAGTTCTTTATCATCCTTAAAATTGGCCTAAGTCTAGAAAATTCAATTATTAATGCCCCTGTGTGACCACATAGGATGTTTCGAAAGCTTTAAGATAGCTAGATTCTCTTGAATTTAAGTTATTTCAATTGTTTTTAGTGTTAACTATCTTAGATGTTTAAAAATGTGGTATTTTGAAAGCTTTTCATTCACAAATTAAGTGCCCCAATGAAGTAGAGCTTAACTATAAGAGTACATAGGTTTTTTAAATAGTTGCAATTAGAGGCTTTATTCATTAGATATCATTGGTAGAAGGCTTTGGCTCTTATAAATAGAAAAAAAATACTCTTATGCAAAGTGAAAATGATGAAAATTTTACTTATAGTTGGCATGTATATATATTACTTTTATACTACATCCATGGGGTTGCATCAATGCTACTACAATTGAAAATTTTCTTAAGAATTGACATAGTTTGAAGAATTTTCCTTTGGATTTTTGGATCAACTAGAGGTTGATAGAAAAGGTTAGAAGTCCTAAAGACATTTTAGATGTTTTAGATGAGGTATTATGATGAACTGGCATAGGTTGGAAGCTTTAATATGTAAATGAATTTGGGTTTTTATTAGAAAACTTTAACAAAAATAAGAAGAAATAAGCACATGATGCTTGATATCTGGGGCTTGTATAGTTGGTTCACGAGTAGATCATCAAAAGTTAAATAAGTGGGTCCTCTCCATAGTAAGCTTCTTCCTAAGATTTTCTTATATGACCATCTTCCAAGGTATTTGCGGCTACATGGAAAATCAAATGTTAATCAAGTTAATGTTTCGACAACCATACAACTATTTTTATCACACTATACTAAACAAAACCATTAGTTGCATAATTGAGCATAATAATGAGATGAAATAAAATGGAAAAGGTATGTGAAAATTAAGACTTGAATCTCCTTATCATAATAAAAATAGGATCTTTTTGTTAGGTGTGGTTAAAGTAACCATCATACCTATCTATCTAGAATTCAAATCAAGTCTATACCACTTCCAATGACATCACATCATTTCATCCAATCCTAGCATCTTGAGACCAATCAATCACATGAAAAACATCATCACTCAATAAGGAAAAGTTGAAAAATATTCATTAAGTGCATAGAATAACTAATTAATTAATTATAGGCATGTGAGTTATAAATCTTGGCTATTGGTTAGAGAGATACCTTCAAGCATGGATCACATATCTTTATAGCCCAATAACCAATGCTAATCCCATCAATGATGCACCTTTAGACATAAGTCACATGTCTTTCTAGTGTCATAGTAAAGTAACAACTTGTAGGAAGAAGATATTTTCCAAATAACTAAAACATTAGTAAAATTATATCCAAATGAAGTGGTGGAACCCATATAGAAAGTCCAAAGAATGAATAAATCTCCTTAATATCCCACTCTTTTTCAATCCTTCTTACTTATCTACTTCTTTCTTCAAGGCATAAAGATCATGGATTAATTTTAGTTTTCATGTAATAAGAATCATACTAATTCCATAATGAGGACCTCTCATTTATAGAAATGAAGGAATGAATGACGTGATCTTACTACTTTTGCATAATTATTCTTCCAATATTCTAATAGTATAAGATATAGTCCAATAAAAAAGTGGTAATTATTAACAAAAATAGGATAAAATTTAAATAATTTAAAGAAATAAAAAATTATAAAATAAGATTTAAACATTATAGGAAATGGAAAACATCTAAAGAACTAGAAAATGGAAAATAAATGAAAAAATATTCAAAAATTAAGAAAATTATAAGAAAATGTAAAAAACATTTTAAAATAAAAAGATGAATATGCACTTAGCTTAAATTAAATGATTTCATTCATGGCTAATTTTTTAGAAGGAAATATGAAAGATGGATTTTGTGTCAGCATTATTAGGAGTATTGGAGGCATTATTCTTAACAAGTTTATTTGGTATGTCAAAACCTTAAGGAAAATGGAGAATATGAGATATTTTGGAGTGTGATGCTTTGTAGGACATGAAGAAAAGCATAATCTCTACAACAAAGTGAAGATAATAAGAACCTGTCGGACATAAATGAAGACTCTAAGAATGAGATCTATAATGAGCTATCAACATAAATATTTCAAGGACTTAAGACAACTTGGACAAGGAATTTGTTAGAAAAGTGGGAGCAAGGATGAAGATAAATACTATAGCAAAATGAAGAAGTTCCCAAGATCATGGATGACCCAAATTAATGAAGAAAACCTTGGGAAGCAAATCCCAAAAGCTAAGAAGCCATTCCCCAAAAGCAAAAGACATCTTGGTTAAAGTGCAGAAGAACCAAAGAAGACATCTTGCTAAAATACTAGACATCTCCTATCTAGAGAAGATGTATCCTTAGAGATGTCTCATTTGGTGGAAATATGTCTCCCCTAAATTGAGGTCAAAGTAGTGAGACATTCTAATCTCGAAGAAGACATCTTTCCTAGCTATTAGATAGCTATTGCATGAATTCTGAGGTGATGCTGAAAACATCAAGATGATAAAAAGAATTTATTCTCTTGAGGAAAGTGCAATTTTCATGTGCAAGCAAGATTCAACATCAAGCAATCATTGTGTGCATTATTCTATTCTATTTTTGTACCTCATTATACTATCTATTAAATTGTTGTAGTGATTATATTGTATTATGCTTCAAAGTACAAGAACTAGCAAATCAGTTGCATCCTTCCTTTGCTATTTATTTTTCTCTTTCTTATTGCTCCATTGGGGTTGATGTGTTTCTTGCAAGAAGGCATCATCATTGAGCTTGTTAGGATCCCACTGGGAGTAAGTGGTTGGTGTTGTGTCACAATACTTTGGAGTGGAGCTCAATTTGTAAAGGTTGTGGGATCCTTGAAATCACATTCTAAGCTTGTCAAGACCTAGGAAGGTTGAGTGGATTCATAACAATGAATCACTCTAGAGTAAAGCTTAGAGCTATATAGAATGTGGAACCCTTCAAACCATATTTTGAGAGAAACAAAGTTTGAAGATGTGCAAGCAATCTACCCTTTGAGTGTGGAATACCCAAGTTGGGGAACACCATATTTTTGGGTGTGGCTTTTGGGTTGATTAATTTTTGTTAGGGGGCATGTACTCATCCCCTTCTAAGTTCTATGATCCTCATTTACCAAATTACTTTTTATGTTGAATATTGATGAGGATAAGCTTTTGTTTGAAGGATGATAAATTGGAAGGCAAAAGATCTATAGACTATGTGAATAATGTATATCCCTTATAAAAGTGTCTAAATTTTAGTATATTAAGGTACATCATTTGGATTTTAATAAAGGACCTTATCTTCTAGTTGAAGGTTAAGACATTGAATTTTCAAGTCATGCCTCATTTTATTGTAGCCTTTGTAAACTTCATTATGTATAAGGACCATCATTCTATTTTCTCTAGCATATTTAATTTTATCAATATTTCTCATTATGTTAAGATAAGATCCAAGTTCAAGTCACAAGTAGTATTGAGTGTACAAACTTTAGCTTGGATAGGTAGTTTAGGTAGTTTTCTTTACACTAGCTCATATGGATAGTAAGAAATAAGAAGTTTCCATGTCGATAAATAAGCCAATAGAGCATCATTAAATTTTTTCCTCTAGTATTTTCTATATTTACTAACCATGCATATTAGTATTCTAGTTATCTTCCAATTGGTTGCTTTAACTTGTTTACTGGCTTGGAGGTGATATGGTGCTATTAACTTATATTCTACCCTTAAGTGTTGCATCAAATTCTTGAAGGTTAGTCCTGTAAAATGAGTCTCATTATTAGATATAGTATACAAGGCACTCCAAAACTATTTACCATATATTTTTGAAAGAATTTAGCAATAATTGTTGTAGTGTAATCACTTACTATAGCTTCTTTAGGCCACTTTGTGCAATAATTCATGGCCACAATAATGTATGTCTTGCCATTTGAAGAAGGGATGATGGAACCCATAAAATCAATCCCTCCATAGATTAAAATACTTGAGTTGTTATATCCACTATTGCAATTGATGAGCAACGAGGTACCCCTACGCTCAACCATACAAATATGAGCGTGTACATGTGATCCAGTCTAACTCTGCAGATGGACTAGTTGTGGCACCTAGATAGTTACATGTTGATTGCAGCTCGTTGTCTTCCCACCTAGACTAGTAATTTCTTTGTCACGTATGGTTTAGTCCAACATGAGGTGTATGATGTGATTTTTAATACGATGCTTACTCCTAAAGACAATGAGAAATAACTTATGTAAATTGATAGATAATAAAAAATAAAATCTAAGCTAGCCTGAGTGCGATGAGCATCCATCCTTAATCATCCATATGCATCTTGGACTTTGTGTACTACTTCTAGAATTACCAAGTGCACATCACTTGAAGCACTACTTGATACACTACTGGGTTACCATGTAGTGACATTTAAATGTTCATGATTAAGACGTACTCATTTAGCACTAACAATAGGAATAGTGAATGATGATAAAGAAATATTAACTAAGAAAATAATAAATAATAATTAACAATTAAAGTAAATAAAAGCTAAGTGAATGTTGCAATGATGTAGTAATCTTGATCTTTATTGCTAGTTGTGTGCATGTCCAAGTACGTCACACTCGAACAAACGTTCTGTACAATTACAAGCATTACACTGTGGGCATGCAGTTGGGAAAAGAACTAAAAGTTAACAAAGAGACTCTCAACTCCTAATGACTAACTAATGACCCCCTTCTTGTGTGCCTGAGTGTAATATTTATAAGCTAACACAGGAATCACGATATCATGTATATGATATCGTTACCTAGGTGGTGATATCGCATACCCAATATCATGTACCCGATATCGAGGCCTAGCAAACCGTGATTTATCATACCCCCATGACTGAATAACAACTTGTCCTTGAGTCAAACAAACCAAATGAGAACAATTTCATTTGATTACATAGTGGATAGGTATGGGATTATGGACTGAATATGGATTATTTCATGCCATAGTGTGGAATTAAACAAAATAAAATTGGGACACCAATCATAGAATACAAAATAAAAAATTGTTGGAACTTATGTGGTTCTTGGTGGTAGTGGCTCCTCCATGGGCTTCTTCCCCTTATCTTGTGCTCCAGGCTTTGGAAATGGATACCTCTGAATAAGTGCCTAAAGCTTTTCTTCCTCTATTTGAGGATCATGTGCTATCCATGCTGATGTTCCAATGTTTGACAAAGTTGGCACCTCTCATGGACATGGTAGTTGTGGAAACATTTGATTGGCTTTGATGTACCAGGCTACAAACAACTGTCATTCCTCCTTGTAGGCTTTAGCTTTGTCTCTAAATTCTTGATAATCTATGAGTTGTCGGGCCAAATCTGTTGCAACATCTTTTTGACCTTGGTAGCTAGCTTTCACCACCTCCAACTCAAAATTTTCTACCTCCAATTTCTATAGTGTCTTTTTGTGTTTAACAAATTCTGCTTCATATTTGGCATAGGTGGTAGCTACCTTCTTTTCCAACTTGGTCCTCAAGTGTCCTACTATTAACATAGCCAAGTTGGCATACTACAAGTTTGCCAACTCCATGTATTCAGTAAGATCTTAGATCTATAGGTCCCGACTCTTTAATTCTGCTTGGTGGACAAAGGCATAAGTGTCCAATATGGCCCGCCAATCAGTTTGGGCTTGTGCTTTCGAAGCATTCCAATTAGCCTTCTCCTTTTCCATTACTACCCTTTTATTCTCCTCTAACAATTTATTCAGTTGCTCCATCCTAAATAATTCTAGCTGATTAGCTAGGATAAGTTGGGATAGATCTTGCTGTGTGGCTTATAGGACAATGAACTTCTTCTAGAGTCTTCTCAACTCATCTTCTACATTTTCAACCCTAACTTTAGTCATAACAAGCTTTCCCTTTATGGAAATGAGGTTTGATTATGCTGCTATGACATCTTGAGTGATGTCAAACAAGGACGTCATTACTTGCCCTATTTGAGGCAAATGATCTAGAGCATCCTCAAGTTCCATAGGATTCATCAAGGGACTGGCTAGAACTTGAGCATCGTGTGCTCTTGTGAGATCCACTGATGGCACAATAGGGATGTTAAATGATTCTTTGATATGGTCTGCAACCACTTATGCTACTCTAGCTACATCCTAGTGTTACATGACCACTACTATGGCACCTTTAGCAATTTCTAATTGCACTTGAAAAGATGTAGCATTTCTAGAAATCTGTCGTGACCAATGTGACTCCCCTCCTCCTGTTTATATTATGACCTCCCCCTTCTGTGATTGATTGAGATTATGGGCTATACACTATCATCAATTACCTTGAATAGGTTGGCCTCATCATGACTTCCCCAACTGACCATTTCTACGATGGCACTGAGATGGCTTATCAATAATCGGTAATCTTACAGCGGTGGTGGTAGTTGATCCTGCCAGCCTGTGGGCTACGTGATGGGGCCTTACTTCCTATTGTTGATTGGGCCTCATGTCCAAAAGTTAGCTAGGCCCTGTTGTTTGAGATGCAGTGGGCCCAACTATCTACTCTTGTTCAAGCTTTAGTGTTTCACTAGCATCTTTCCTTGGTGCTAGTGGCTTTAGTAATTTAGCATATGAGTCATTTTGAGCTTTTCTGGGGACATCATTAGTGTACCCCAGAATTCCATCACACTGACACAACTTCTTGATTAGACAAGGGAAAGGTAATGCAAACTTCCCTATCTTATGTTCTTCAAAGCTCCTCAATATTTTTGTTAGATATAAATGGAGTAGATTGGCATCAACCTTGCCCATCAATATTGTGTTGTGTCTAGTTTCATAGGTGGAGATCCTATTTAGTCCTTTTGTTGAGAAGATGTGATAGGTGCCAATTTTGAAATAGATTCTCTCTTCAAGGGTGAGTTCCCCATATGTTTTTTCCTCCTTTCCATACATCCTCTTTAGCCATACTTTTCATGCCTCAACATTAGAGCAAGTGGACAGATGAGCAACTTTGGGCCTTGTATTCAAAAGATTTAGAACTTCCAAAATGGCCTTTGCGGAGAAATCAATTGAAATCCCACCAATGTCAGTGGTGGTGCCTTCCTCTTTATTATGCCAAAATTGATAAGTATCCCCCAAATACCATTCACCACTCTTTGAGAGGACAGGCCATAGTGGAGATCCTATGAGTTGATCCTTGACTAACTCAGGGGCAAATTTGGTAAAAGGTCCAAAATTAACTTCCACGATCAATACAGCTAATGTGGAACTTTTCCAAATTGCCCAAACACATTCTGGGGATAACATGAGATGTTGTCCTTGTTTAGGTTCCATGCCTAATCCACCTTCTTCTTGCCTAGATTGTGAAATAACAAGGGTCTCTTAATGGATGCTAAATGATTGTGCCTCCTATTCTACATGTTCTGTAGGAGGTCCTTGGCCTCTGCCTCTTCTTGGATGTTTAGATGGACCTTGAGAGAGTCCTACTTGTTTTCCTCACTTAGGGGCCATCTATAATCACACTGGGATCAATTGTTCGTACCTTACTCATTACCTTTAATGAATTTTGAATTCTTGCTTAGTGTAATTTCAAAGTTAGAAAATTTTAAGGAAATCTCCCTAAAATTTTTAATGTTGGATCCAATTCGATCAAGTAACTTCAATAATAATTTTCATGGTTTGGGTGAAGGAATAAAATTAGTTTGCATAAGTTCTTAGCATTTCTTAAGATCACTTACCCCTATTATATCCTTCAGGCGATAGTGAATGTTGAAAAAGTTATCCACAACTTGGAGTGTGCCCTTCCCCCACGACTGAGTTAAACACTCTAGGTTTAAATAAGTTCAATCAGAAGGAGAATCAGAGCTTTAATAAGTAAAATATTGATGGTTAAATTGTAGGTGCACAAAGCATGAAAAATCATGGAAGAAAATTACAAAAATTCCCCTCACGTGAACCGTNGGGGGGGGGGGGGGGGGGGGGGGGGGGGGGGGGGGGGGAGGGGGTCCATATATATAGGTTTTATGGACATGATATCATGTACACACTAGCATGGACTCGATACTAAGTACCCAATATTGCGTCCATTCCAAAATAGGGTACTTAGTAAAATTGATGAATTTTCAAGTTTTTACAGCCAAAAATGAAGGATTTAAGGTAGATGTGAAAGGTCTAGGGTAACGTTAAGTGGTCATTAAGGCACCAAAAGTGTAATAAAGTGGAATTATACAATGAAGTTCTTGAATAGGGTGAGGAAAAAGGACATATATTGGTGCACAAGAATGTTTGGGTTGAAATGATGATAAAGGAAACAATAAATTCAACAATGCAAGACTCGAAGGATATAAGATGATGTGGTGGTGTGCAATAAGTACAAATTACAAAAGTTACGCAAGTGGATCCTCCCCAAAGCAGGTTCCAACCTATCATGCCCTTGTGTAACCACACCTTAAAATGTCCATAGGCACTAGAAGGGTTAAATGCAATCCACACTGGTGAAACAAAACACACACATGTTAAATACCATCATGATGAGATATGAATTCTATGCCATACAATACACAAGTTAGAAATACTTGCACAATGGGGTGAGACAAATTGTAAAAGGGATTGCAGAGATTGAGACATGAGGTAACTTACCCTCAGCATAATGAATCCTAAGTATGGTGTGTGATTAAGGTATCATTAGCCTTTCGCTACAAAATCAAGACCAATTCATACCTCTTATTAGTGACATCGCATAATTTCATCTAATGATAGACAACCATAAGAGCATCATGACAGCAAGACGTACAATCACTTGGCATTTTTCCCAAGGGAGGAGTGATTTAAATTTCCCTGTAGCACATTCTTCTTGATCTTTTCTTTACTATTTTTCCTCTTTCTTTTCTTTTTCTTCTTTTGGCTGCTTTGGCACTTTTTCATTTTTGGAGAACCACCAACCTTTAGGCATGGGTGCATGTCTTTCTAGTGGAATCCTCTAGAATAACATTGAGTTTCTTTATTGAGTGCCTTTATTACTCTTACTCCCATTTTTCATTAGATCTACAAGGACCTTAGTACAACCAAGCTGCATGATAGCACATACAAATGTCACCAAAGAGAATCCACAAGTCCTATTGATGCCACACCCTGGCGATTTCCTCTTAGTCTATCACTTTTTACTCTGGGCATAATGAGTACAAAGTTACTTCAAGTTTTAATGATGACAAGAATATCATCATACCTAGAGTAGAACCTCTTATTAATAGAAGGGGTGGGTGAATGTTGTGGGTTCACTATTCAAATAATTAGTCACCTATGACTTGATAGCATAGAACAACACCTCAACCAACAGGTCACATGAGTATTTTATTCATAGATGAGATTACCCTCAAAAAGATAAAGCGACAAATTGAAAGATGAAAGATTAGAAAATGAAAAATTGAAAAAAAAATTGTAAAACCAAAGAAAAGGAAAAACATTTACTAATTCTACTTATTAGAATTGGGGGGGTATCCCCCATGACTAAACCTTTGAGCATGGCAAAAATTAATAAATGGAAAGTTTGGATCCATGCATGTTCGAAATATTGGGGTTTGTTCATATCCAAACCATTGGGTATCTTTTGATGTGGTGGTAGGAATGTACCCAAATTGGGATTCACACGCTTGATTAAAGTAGGCATAGTGGGGCAAATGATAAGATGTGGTCATGTGATAAGGAGCTAACTCACTATGGTACCCGTGACCATAAGACGGTATGCAAGGATCGATATGCCTCTTCACGTTGTCATATTCATTGGGCCACATGGTTGTTGGAGTGTTGATTGGTGGCCCGGATAAGGTAACAGGAGGCATTAAGTTTAAAGAGGAAGGTGCATCACCGTGCTGGACTTGTGCTGAGTTGGAGGATGTAGTGGTTTCAAAACCATGTTGTCTCTTCCTACAGTCATGCCTAAAGAAAGAACACTTTCGATGTTGTGGAAGATTCCCACTGCTATTGACAGTAGTAGCATAAGTAATGTTCATGGGTTGGTTTTGTGGTGCGAAACCTTTTGGTACAACTAGTGGCGATGTAGAAGGAGATGAAAGATGAGAATATTGAGAGCAAGGAGAAGTGTAAGAAACGTGAGGTGGTGATCTCATGGGAGAGGACATGGATTAATAGTATTTAGGAGAATGATAATGATGAGGTGAAGCAAAAGATGTCGATCCAGTTGAAGAAATAGAATGTTGAACATAATAAGCACTTGGTGTCAGAACATATGAAGGGTGAGGCCAATTTGACAATGGTCTTTCCCATGACTAGGGGTTTGCCACTGCAGTTGAACATGGTACTTCTATACAAAATCCAAATGTAGCATTCTTCCCTAATGCTCATGTAGATGTAACAAGATTTGGCATTGGCCTTTGGGGTGATCATATAGGAAAATATTGCAGTGATACTTCTAATTTGTAGTTGGGCCCCTATCCTTATTTCCTTCAGCCCTTCTTTCCAATTGTTGAATGGTGTTCTATCCTATTTCTCAATTTGGCACCCTCTATTTGTTTTAGGTGTCAGAGTGATCATGCATGATTTTACCTTCAATAATATTTGCATATTCTCCACATTTTTCATGTATCCATTCCATCATCTTATTAATCTTTACCTCGATTTCATCTAGTGATTTTAGTATTAGCAAGGATGAAGATGATTCCACCTCCTTGCAATGAGTTGATTTCTCCTCTTCATGATTATGGACCTTTGTTACTTTAAGAGTTTGGCTATCTCTCCTTCTTCTTTTGCTACATGCTTAATAAGCTCTTGGAATTGGTGGGTTTGTAGTTCATATAGTTGACCTAGGGCATACATCCCTAGGGTCTCCCTTGTTTCATTACAGAGCCCATCCATGATGTGATACATTAGCCTTTCCTTAGAGAACCCATGGCTTGGGCAATTGTTTAATAGGGAGTAATATCTTTCTAAGGCCATGTCTAAGGGTTCATGTTTCCCTTGTTTCCATTCTTGGATTTGTCTCCTCAAGGCTAACACTCTTGCACATGTTTGATATCTTTCATTGAAGAGTTCTACCATTGTCAGCCAACAACGAATTGATTTTGGCTTTAATGACCTATACCATACTTTTTCTTGGTCAATGAGTGTCATAGGAAAGAGCTTAAGTCTTTGCCACCAACTATCAATATTGTTCCATGCACAAGAATCATAGAAGGCTTGTAAATGGTGTTGTGGATATAAATCATAGCCTCCTGAGAACTTGGGAAAGTTTTTTAAATCAATTCTAGGTAGACGGCTTTCCTTATGATGCCTATGGGATATTTGAATAGCCACTATTATATGCATTAGGCTCTTAGTGGCTAGTAGGGGTTCATCATCACTAAGTAGGTTGTGAGTTTGGGAGTTGGGATGATGTTATCGTTGTTCATGTTTGCATTCCTAATTTTTCCCATGGGTTTGATTTTTATTTCTATGCCGCCAACTTGAGGAATAGTCATCCATGTCATGACCTGACATTGAAAGAGTAGAGGAAGAGAGAGAACTGGAAGACTCTTCATAACTTTTGTAAGTCTCTCAATCATCCCCTGATGTACTCTTGCTAACCATTGAGAAGGTGCTAGGCCTTATGGGTCCCCTTGTTCTATGGGATGTCCCATCCTTACTAAAGGTGTCTGAGTTGGATGACAAGAGTTCTTGAGTATCATTGGGATGTCCATGAACATATGAAAATCCTGCATAATATTGCATACTCCAAACTTCTTCTTCATCATAAATTTCATTGGTTCTCCAATGAATTGCCTTGCTAGTTGTTGCGTTATCATTGTCCTATGAGAGAGACATTGTTGTGAATTTTGTGTGACTCAATTGCATTTAATTTATTTTTTTTGAAAGATATATCATTAATACCTTGTTACTGCAATCTTATATGATATAACTAATCTAGATAACTAGCACCATCCTCAACAACAGTGCCAATGATGAGCGACGAGGTACCCCTATGCTCAACCATATGAATACAAGCATGTACACATGATCCAGTCAAACTCAACAAATGGACTAGTTGTGGCACCTAGATAGTTACACATTGATTGCAGTTCACTGTCTTTCCACCTAGACTAGTAATTTCTTTGTCACGTATGGTTTAGTCTAGCATGCGGTGTATTATGTGATTTCTAATATGATGCTTACTCCATGGGCATCATATAATTATAAGCATCACACCATGGGCATGCACTTGGGAAAAGAACTAAATATTAACAAAAAGACTCTCAATTCCTAATGACTAACTAATGATCCCCTTCATGTGCGCCCAAGTGCGATATTTATAGGCTAACACAGGATTCACGATATTGTGTATATGATATCATTATCCAAGTGATAATATCACGTACCCAATATCAGGGCAAACCACCATTCATCAAGAATTCTTCAAATTAGGTTAATACCCCATCATATCTTTGACAATGCTCACAGGATTTAGCAAATTAATGCACATCATAGAAGAGATTTGGTTGGAAGTAGCTAGCCATGGGAACTTTAATAATGATTTTCCTTTTCACTTAATGAGCACCACACAGTCCTTCATGCACATCTTAGAAAACTCTTAGCTAGTTCTTATGATAAACATACCATTACACTAAATAATCAACACAACTTTTGTAGAGGTTTTCCTCTATTTCCATGAAATGTTTAACATGATGCAAAATTACTTGGTTCCATGATTGTATCATTTATAAGGGACTTTTTACTCCTTTAGGTATGTGAGGAAGTTAGAAAACCAAGGATTGATCACCATTAAGAATACTTTAATAACCTTTGCAAATAAAGGATCATCAATAAACTAAACTGACAAAGTCTCTTCATTAGTCTTATTATCTCATCTCAATCTAGATAAATGGTCTACAATAATATTTTTAAACCCCTTCTTATCTGTCATCATGATGTTAAATTCTTATAAGATCACATGCCATTGAATGATTCATTGCCTCATCATGGACTTTTTCATGATGAATTAGATTGTGCTATGATTTACATACATAAATATAGGCTATTCAAGAACATAATGCCTAAACTTCTCAAGAATATATATGAACATCATCAATTTGTTTTTTATTATGATGTAATTTAATCATGCACCAATGAAAATTTCACTCATGTAATGAATGTAATATTAATGCTTTTAATCATCCATTTGCATGAGCATGACCTCTAATTCATAATTAGATACATCCATCATGATGTAAAATGATCTAGACCAAATGGATGCTTGCAGAATTATGGTTTTCAAAAGCCTCTATTTTAGAAGCTCAAATGCCTTCTCAAAATCTTCAATCCAAACAAAGGATGCATCCTTCTTTGTAAGCTCTACTAATGATTTAGCAATCTTGGAAAAATTTTCAAGGAAGTGCCAATAGTACCTTATGTGTTCAATAAATAAGTTCACATCTTTTACTATTTGAGGTGTCTATGTGATTCCTTGGATGACCTTGACCTTAACTAGATCAACTTCAATGTCATTTTTCAAAATCCTATGCCTTAATAATATGCCTTCATGGACCATGTAGTGGCTCTTCTACTAATTCATCTTTAGCTTCATCTCTACATACCTCTTTAACACCTATTCCAGTTGCTCTAGGACCCATTTAAAATTAGAGCTATAGGTGGAGAAGTCATTCATGAAGACTTTAATACAAATCCTAAACTACTTTTAAAATATGCTTAAGAATAATGATTGGAAATTAGCAAGTGCATTACACAAGCCAAAGAGTATCTTGTATGCAAAAGTTTCCAAAGGACTTGTGAATGTTCTTTTGACCTAATTCTCTAGTATAATCTAGATTTAGTTATAGCCATTATAATCATCCAAGAAATCATTGTACTTTTGGCCTATAGTTATATCTAACATCTCATTAAGAAATGATAATGAAAAGTGGCCCTTAAATGTTTTCATGTTTAGTAGTCTAAAATTAATGTAGATTCATCACTAATATACTTTCTTTGACATAATTACTAGTGGAATCATCCACTTACTATCTACAATAAGATAGATGAACCCAGCTTTTAGGAGCTTTTAAATTTTTCTTTTGAGTACCTACTTGAGTTTTAAGTTCAACTTACATTGTGATTAGTATTTATACTTTTTAGTAGAATCTATGGATATGTGATGTTGGCATACACATGAATCGATTCTAGCAATCTCATCATAACATCATGCAAATGATATGAACCACTTGTTCATAACTTCCAATAGCTTCTTCTTCTATTGATTTGTTAGATCCTCACTATTTATTATCATTTTTGTATTCTACAGAAAAAACATGTTCTAGGGGTCCTAGTAATGTCTTTAACACTTTTCATTTCTAACTTTCCCTAATTAGTATCATTATCTTGTTACACGTGTTACCTAGAAGAGTTATTGGTTCATGTCATGCATTTGATTTATCTTCTCAACATATGAGTGGATGAGTGTTTCTAATAGTTCCATGTACATTGTATAACTATAGCCTTTATCTTTTATCAACCACTTGATGTCCTCTTGTTTTGTGTCTAGTACTCATAGGTATATTTAGACACATACTTCTTTTTCACAGGTACTACATGTCATGATGCTTCTATGATTAACAATCCAAACTTTCTACATATAGTTGTACCCTATATCATTGTATATGATGTATGAAACACACTTTTTCTTGATTACTCTATGCTCATTTTCCTTAAAAATCTCAAAGGATAAGTCTCTAATTCCTAGCTTGGTATCAATGGTACTAAACTAAGCTCTTCCCATAAATGATGGAAAATTTTCCCTTGTAGTTGTTCATATGGAACATAAGGAAATATGTAAAATATGTATTGTATTTACTTTATCTTTTTCTGCATAAGTTATATTTTTGAATTTACTTCATGCCTTCTCAGCTTAAAGCCATCTTTAGTAGTTTCAGATTTGATGTTCTACATTACTAGCCATGTTGTTTCTATTTTTTCTTTAGCATTCATCAAAAATGATATCTCACATTACCTACTATATTATTCTTAGGATACTCTATCTTCAATTTAGACATCTAGTATTATCTTATGCATCAATTCTAACTTTAGCTTCATTAGTACTCTTTTGGATGTATGGAATCATTTTACTCTTTGATGTTCTTCATCACTCAAACTTTTGATGTCTAATGTTATTTTTTACATCAACTATCTACACCTTAGCTTATTTGATCTTCTCCATCACCTTCATGCCACCAGAGGATGTGCTATTCAATTTCATGTAGTCATGTCATTGTGTTCAATTTTGTGTCATGAACACCACAATTTTTGTAATTTGTTGTTTCGTACACTTAGGCACTCAATTTTGTCAAGTCAATTTGTTATGTCAAGAGTCAGTCAATAATCCCATACTTTTTCAAAATTTTAAAGGAACTTGAGGATGAGTTTTCATTTAATCATGGGGGTATGATAAACATCAAATTTTTGCATCAATGGACCCCCATTGATGTAGCCTCATTGACGAGGCCCCATTTACGTGGTGTTGCCCCATCGACAAGGCCATGTCAATGTAGTGTTTGCTACATCTACAGGGCCCCATTGATGCAGTACTATAGAAAAAACTATAAACATGAGCTTGTAGTTGTGTTTATGCACATTCAAGTCATTGGAGTAGCAAAGCTCTTGCATTTTATCTATTTGAAAGCTAGAATATTTCTCTGAGTGCCCATAGTAGAAGTCAGAAAGTGTACGGATCTTTATTCAAGCACTATTGTACCTAACCCACACTAGTGTGTATGACAATAAAGACGAGCCTTTTGATCAAACCTTGCAGCACTTAGAATAGATTAATTATTTATTTATGCATTTATTATTTTCATGAAATATGCAATTAATTAAGATAAGTTATACTTTAAGCAATTAGTTAATTAATTAAGCTAAATAGATTAAGTACATAAGTACAGTCGCTTTGAGCATACACATGTATTCACTTGGTAATCCCAACAATGTTATTGCTTGGTGTGCCTAGTAGCATAGCACTTGGTAACCTAGTAGGGGATATGTGGGTTTTAGGACATGTATGGAAAGTGGGATTGAATACTTATGTTAGGATTAGTTAGAGACTAGTTAAGTGGTTAAATTAGATTAGTTGTTAAATTATTTCATCTCTCTACTCTAAGCACCAAAGAACATAAAACATAAAACAATAAAAATCATATGCCTCGATTACACTTAACCATACCTTTGTACATTACAAGTGTAATTGGGAAGACAACAAACATCCTTTAAGGCAAGGTTCACTTCCTAGAAGACTAGTGTGCTGAAAACTATAGAGTCCGTGGAATTCGACCGGATCATGTTTGAATGCTTCATGATTTGTATGGTTGGGTGTAGGGGTACCTCGCCACTCATCACATAACAAATCAAACCTTTCTTCCCTATTAAATTCATCATTTGAGGAGCCAACATCATCATCTATAAGGCCCATATAAAGGAGGTATGAATTTTGAACATCATCATCCCCTTCTTCCACATTTTGCTTTCCATCATTCCAACTTGTATAGAAGTTGTTCTTCTTCATATCCTCATCATTTCTATTCCTCTATTATAACCTATGATTACTAGGACATAAGGAGGCCACATGGCCTCTTCCACCACATACCCAACATTCTATTGAAGAGGAATTAAAGTTAGAATTTTAAAAAGTTCTATCTCTTTCCTTACCTCTTTCCTTATCTATGAATTTATTGGATCCTTGTTGATTGAATTGTTACTCCTTCTTGCCATATGACTTTGCAACCTTCTTAGAAGAAGAGTTATCTCCTCTTCATTACCCGTATCTTGTTCAGCAAGTTCCTTTTCTTTGGAGGTTGATTTTAGGGCTATGGGTTTTTCTTGAATCACCCTTCACTTATGAGGTTCATTTCATAAGAAATAACAGCACTTTGAAGCTCTTAAAATTTCAAAATAGAAAAGTCTCTAATTTCCTTCGTGGCTATGACCTTCAGTCTAAATTCAGGTTGGAGAGTTCTAATCATTTTAAATATGACATTACTTTTGGGTAAATCTTTAACAATACCTCCAATAGACACAACAATATCATTTTCTCTAGAGAAATAATCTTTTATTTTCTCTCCTTCTCTCATTTTGAGTTTATCATACTCACTTTGCATAACTAAGAGTTTAGATTACTTAACTATGAAGTTCCCTTATAAGTAGCCTCTAAAGTTACCCAAATTTCTTTAGTCATTTTACAACTAGCTACTCTATTAAATTCAAATTTGTTCAAAGAAAAATATAAACAATTTTTTGCTTTAGAACCAAGCATGAACTTATCCTTCTCTTCTTGTATCTATTTGCTCTGCAGCTTGATGATTTTTGTTGTGCTATCGATGGGCAATGTGTAGCCCTCAGGGATGGACTCCCAAACTTTGAACTCCAAAGAGTCGAAGAATCCTTTGCATCAAAGCTTTCCAATAGGCAAAGTTGAATCCATTGAACATGGGTGCATTTGTATAAGATGTCCCCTTCATTGTTCACTCTTGTAGTTGATGATGAAGAAGAGTACCAAGCTCTAATACCACTTGTGGATCATTGAACTTAGAAGGGAGGTGAATCAGTTCCCCAAATTAAAATTCTTTGGACAAAGCACACACACCAAATTTAACGTGGTTCCCCAACTTTGGTAGTCCATACTTGGGTTCACCAAATTTAACAAATGATAATGCAATGATTGTACAAGCATTTGCTTGTTTCCCAATGAGAATGAAGTATTCTTATAGCCACTATGTTTTCAAATTCATCTTGAAATGTGTGCAATGGCTAGCTACCGATCATGGAAGACATATTCCTGTAACTAGCCTCAATTCTAGGAAGATGTCTTTGTCTGGTGAAAGACATCTTTGACTGATGAAAGATATCTGCTACTTTGCAATGATGTCTTTGCCTATGCTACCTTCTAGAAAGATGTCTTTGGTATGGGAAAGACGTCTCTTTTGCAGGGGCCAAAAATAAAACTACTCTTTTGATGCTGGCAGCCTCCAAATGCCTCCAAAAAAGTCCCATAGACCTTATAACCTCCTAGACTCATCAAAATGAGCCAAAAACATGCCAAAACATCTAGGAATCATCAACAACAAAAATAGACACATTTTTCTTGAAATCTTCGTATTTGTCCATGCTCCCTTTAGTCCTTGTGATCTTGAATTTGCTTGTGAGTCCTTGAGTCATTTTCTCTTGCTCCTATAAACACAACAACCACACAAACATCCTTGTACTCCATTTTTCTTAACATTTTGACATAGCAAAAGGTCAAAAATGATAAATCTCCTATATGTTGTATTTTGAGGGATATTTTTCATGTTTAATATCTTGTGATTATTAGATATTTTACATAACAACCACCTTGGTAAGATGTTCATTTCTCAAGTTGTAAGATGTAGGTTTGATCTTAGCTGCAATCACTTATAAATATTAGGTCTTCACTTATCTACTAACCTTCTTAGGACCAAAATGAGCATTTTATTAGACATTTACATATCTACTAACCATCCTAGATTCCAACTTAGTAAGATAAGCGTTAAGGTGTCAAGTGATTATCCTATTTATGGGGATATTTGCATAACATTAAAAAGAAGCAAGCCTTTCAATGTATGTTTATGATTTTTCATAAAAATAGAATATTGTGGGCCAAATTCATGTGAAGAATTTTGTGTAGGGGAGTATCAGACCCCAAAATTAATATTAACAATAAAAAATTGGATTTTATCCTATGTTTAAAAATTAAAAAATTATATTTTATCCTATGTTTAAAACTAAGTAACAAACAAGAAAAACAACATAGAAAGTAAAAAAAAAAAAGCATTCTAATTACAAGAATGTCTACTCATGTATACAAACTTAAAATAATGCTTTGAAAAATCAATAGAAGAAAATTTATTATTACTAGGGAGAATGATTCCAATCCTAACAACATTTGCATCACTTTTAACATATGTTCTTGAACTTAAAATAGTAAAAGAATCTAAGGTAGTAATAGAAAGCTTTGGCAAAATATCAAATTCTATAGGAGAGGAAGATTTAATAGAAAATGGGAACATAAATTGTTCATTATAATTGATCTCACATCAAGATTTTTTTCCATTAGCATTAGCCTACTTTTAAATATGAGGTTTAATTTTTGAGTTAATAGTATTCTTGTCAAATGAGAAAACAATTTTCTTATGCACTATTTATTTATATTGATCAATACTTTCTCTAGAAAAATATTTAAAGAAGCTTTTATTTTTACAAGTTTTTTTATTATCATTTGACCATTCTTATAATTGATAGTAACTTGATTTTTTATATCTTCAACTTCAACATGTTTTTTCTTTTCATTAGCATTTTATTCATGAGCAAAAAGGGACAAGCATTAAATGGGTGTTCTTCACAATGACAACAATGGCAAGAATTAGTAACATTATAATACATGATTGGTTGAATATAAGTCTTTTTTCTTGCTTGTAATACCAATTTTTTTTATGATTTAAAAAATTTATTTCAAGAAATAAACATCTATGAAAACCAAAAATGTAGAAATGGGTTCCTTATGATTAGTGAGACTAAGAAGACTAACAATCTCTTACTCAAATTTCTAAAAAATCAATTTAAGATTAAATAACTCAATAAAACATGGAACTTTAGAATATTCTTTAGATTCAACATCAAAATATGGAGTTCACTTACAAATGATTAACATTGCATTCTATGTATAAATGACCCTATACCTAGGGCATGCTACATCATTGAAGCATTACCTAGCTCACTAGGTAGAAAAAAAGAGAAAAATTTTGGTATGGATGACTTGAATATAATGTTTTTACATCACATGATTTAAATATGAAGCAAAAAATTAATTATGAGAAAGATAACCCAAAATTTGAAAGAACACATATTGTGATGTAAGATTAGCTACTAGACACGTACACATCATCAAGGATAATAAAATTAGGTGTCTTATTTGGATTAACATCTCTACAAGTTTCTCACTAGCTTGTAAATTTTCATTCTCAAAATTAATAAAAATTTCTGCATCAATAGAAGAAGCAGACATTTTGGCATTAGTTGGAAAAATCAGATGTAATTTAGAATTCCCCAAAGAGGAATTCTAGAGGGATCAAATATTCTAGAGAAAAATCAAAGAAAAAAATTAGATGCACCAGAAAAAAATCAAATTTATTGTAAAAATATTTTAAAAGTCTAGAAACAAGTTTATATTTTAGTGGAAATATACCTCATCTATTTGTGTGTGATGTAGGGCTCTACATCCATAAAAATATTTAGGATTACATGGATGATTTTTCAAAGGTAACAAAGTTGACTAACTTTTATGGGTATTGAAACTTCAATATAACTATAATATAGATACACCCTAACATATATAGTCCAATTAGAAATGTATAACTCAACATTACCTATCATAATTAAACCCATGACTTTTATTAGTGAGGAGGGGATGTTGGGACCTGAAATAATTGAAACATAGGTACACCTTGATGAATTGTGGTTATCCAGGCCCCAATATTAGATCCTCGACATCGGGTACGTGATATTGTAGCCTGGATAATGATATCGAATACATGATATCGTGATTCCTGTGTAGGCCTATAAATACAACATTTGGATGCACAAGAAGGGAGTCAGTTATGAAGTATTAGAGTAGAGTCGTTTTGTCAATTTTCGATTAGTTTTAGTTCTTTCGCTAGTGCATGCCCATAGTATGATGATTGTAATTGTACAAAACCTTTGTTTGAGTGTGATGTACTTGGACACACACATGATCGACAATAAAGATCAAGATTGCTCCATCATTGTAGCATTCACTTAGTTTTTAATTATTTAATTGTTGATTATTATTTATTATTTTCTTAGTTAATATTTCTCTTATCATCATTTACTATTTCTGTTATTAAATGTAGAATGAGTACATCTTAATCATGAATATTTAAGTGTAACTACTTGGTAACCTAGTAGCATCTCCAATAGTGCTTCGAGTAATGTGCACTTGGTAATCCCAAAAGTAGTACACGAAGTCCAAGATGCATACGGATGATTAAGGATGGATGCCCATTGCACTTAGGCTAGTTTATATTTTTTCTTCTTATTGCTTATTAGCTTAAATCAAGATTATTTTCCATCGTCTCTAGGAGTAGCACTAGTTTAGGATTACATCATTCACCTCACTCTAGACTAGACCATACGTAATAAAGCAAATACTAGTCCAGGTGGGAAGACAGCAAACTATGATCAAAGTGTAACTATTTGGATACCACAACTAGTCTGTCTATAGAGTTTGATTAGATCGTGTGTGCATGCTCATATTTGTATGGTTGAGTGTAGGGGTACCTTGCCACTCATCATTGGCGCCATTGCTGGAGACAGTGCTAGTTATCTAGATTAGTTATATCATACAAGATCGCTATAACAAAGTATTAATGATATATATTTTAGAAAAGAAATTGATTTTAAATAAGTCACACACAATTCACAACAATGTCTCTCTCACAAGATAATGTTAACACAACAACTAGCGAGGAAATTCATTAGAGAACCAACGCAATTTATGACGAAGAAGAAGTTTGGAGTACTCAATCTTATGTAGGAGCCTCATATGTTCATGAACACTCCAATGATACTCAAGGACTCTTGTCATCCAACTCAGATACCTTTAATGAGGATGGGACATCCCATAGAATAAGAGGGTCCATAAGGCCTAGGACCTTCTCAATGGTTAACAAGAGTATATTCAAGGATGAATGGGAGACTTACAAAAGTCATGACAAGTCTTCCAATTCTTGCTCTTCCTCTATTCCTTCAACATTAGGTTGTGACATGGATGACCATCTCTCAAGGGGTTGACATAGAAATAGAAATCAAACCCATGGACAAAGCCAAGAATACCAACATGAACAAAGACAACATCATCCCAACTCACCATTTCATAACCTACGTACTGATGATGAACCCCTATTGGCCACTAAGAGCCTAATGCATATACAAGAGGTTGTTCAAATATCCCATAAGCATTGCAAGGAAAGCCATCTATGCAAGCTTGATTTAAACAACTTTCTCAAGTTTTTAGGAGGCTATGATTTAGATCTACAACATCATTTATGAGCCTTCTATGATGTCTGTGCATGGAACAACATTGATAATGGATGGCAAAAACTTAAGCTCTTTCCTATGACACTTGTTGGTCAAGCAAAAGTATGGTACAGGTCTTTAAAGCCAAAATCAATTCGTAGTTGGCCAACAATGGTAGAACTCTTCACTAAAAGATATCAAACATATGCAAGAGTGTCATCCTTGAGGAGAAAAATCCAAGAGTGGAAAAAATGGCAACATGAACCCATGGACATGGCCTTAGAAATATATTATTCATTGTTAAACAATTTCCCAAGCCATGGGTTCTCCAAGGAAAGGCTAATATATCACATCATGGATGGGCTTCTTAATGAAACAAGGGAGACCCTAGGAATGTATGCCCCAAGTCAATTATATGAGCTACGAACCCACCAATTCCAAGAGCTTATCAAGCAGGTAGAAAAAGAAGAAGGAGAAATAGCCAAATGGAAGAATGTTGAAAAATCTCAATAGGATCAAAATCTCAAAATAACATAGGTCCATGAATAGGAGAAATCAACTCACCTAATGGAGGTGGAATCATCTTTGTCAATGCTACACTCATTAGATGAAATTGAGGCAAAGATCAATAAGATGATGGAATGGGTACATGAAAAATGTAGAGAATATTCCAACATTATTAAGGTGGAACCATGCCAAACCAAGAAACTGGACAAGCCACCACTTGACAATAGGAAAGAAGGGTAGAAGAAAATAAGGATAAGAGCTCAACTACAAATCACCCCAAAGGCCAATGTCCAATCTTTTCACATTTACATGAGTGTTGGGGAGGAATGTTACATCCATATTTTGTACAAAAATTCCATGTTCAACCAAAATGGCAAAACCCCTAGTTGTGGGTGAGGCCACCGCCAAACTGGTCACACCCTTCATACCATTTGAACCCAAGCACTTATTATTTTCAACATCCTATTTCCCCAATGGGATCAACATCTTCTACTTTACCTCATCATTATCATTCTCTTGAGTACTATCAACCCATGTTCTCTCCAACAAGATCACCACCTCATGTTCCTTATACTTCTTCTCACCCTCAATATTCTCATCCTTCAACTCCTTCTACATCGTCACTAGTTGTGCCAAAAGGTTTTGCACCACAGCACCAACCCACAAAGGTTACTTGTGCTACTACTATCAATAGTAGTGGAGATCCTCCACAATGTCAAAAGCATCCTTTCTTTAGGCATGACTGTAGAAAGAGACAACATAGTTCCAAAACCACTGCATCTTCCAATTCAACACAAGCCCAACACTATGATGCATCTTCCTCCTTGAACTTAACGTCCCC
Organism: Gnetum montanum; assembly: GCA_015680685.1. Lineage (NCBI taxonomy): Eukaryota > Viridiplantae > Streptophyta > Gnetopsida > Gnetales > Gnetaceae > Gnetum > Gnetum montanum. The sequence goes on along the minus strand of MNCI01011084.1, from coordinate 420,365 downwards.
TATTACCTTATCTAGGCCCCCAATCAACACTCCAACAACCATGCAGCCCAACGAACATAACCATGTATGGAGACATATCAATCCTTGCATATCATCTTACTGTCACGGGTGCCATACTAGGTCAACTCCTGATCACATGACCACATCTTATACCCTAACCCACTATGCCTACTTTAATCAAGTGTGCGAACCCTAGTTTAGGTACATTCTAGCCACCACACCAAAAGACACCCAGTGGTTTGGATATGACCAAACCCTAATATTTCCAACATGCATGGATCCAAACTTTCCATTTATTAATTCTCACCATAATTAAAGGTTCAGTCATGGAGGACACCCCCCCACCCCCTCCCTTCTAACAAGCAGAATTAATAAATGTTTTTCTTTTTCTTTGATTTTACAATTTTTTTTTTAATTTTTCATCTTCCAATTTATTATTTTATCTTTTTGAGGGTGATCTCATCTGTGAATAAAATACTCATGTGACCTATCAGTTTAGGTGTTGTTCTATGGTATCAAGTCACAAGGGACTAATTATTTGGACAATGAGCCCACAACATCTACTCACCCATTCTATGAATAAGATTTCTACTCTGGGTATGATGATATTTTTGTCATCATTAAAATTTAAAAGTAACTTTGTACTCATTATGCCTAGAGTGAAGAATGATGGACTAAGAAGGGAATGGCCAGGGTGTGACATCAACAGGACTTGTGCATTCTCTTTGGTGACATTTGTAGGTGCTATCCTACAGCTTTATTGTACTAAGATCCTTGTAGATCTAATGAAAAATGGGACTAAGAGCTATGATAAAGGCACTCAATAAGAAAACTCAATGTTGTTCTAGAGGATCCCACTAGAAAGACATGCACCCATGCTTGTAGGTTGGCAACTTCTCTAGAACATTTTTGGAAAAGAAATAAAGTGCCAAAGTAGCCAAAGGAGAAGAAAACAAAAAGAACAAAGAAAATCACAAAGAAAATATCAAGAGAAATGTGCTGCAAAGAAATTCCAAATCACTCCTCCCTTGGACAAAATGCCAAGTGATCGTACACCTTGTTGTCTTAGTGCTCTTATGATTGTCCATCATTGAATGAAAAAATGCGATATCACTAATCAGAGGCATGGACTTGGTCTTGATTTTGGAGTGAAAGGCTAATGATACATTAATCATGCCCCACACTTAGGATTCATTGTGCCCAAGGTTAATTACCTCATGTCCCAATTTCACCAACCCCTTCTACAATTCATCTCACTCGTTGTTCATGTATTTTTGACTTGTGTCTTGTGTAGCATAGAATTCATACCTCATCACAGTGGTATCTATATGTGTGTGTTTTTTTTTTTTGCACTAGTGTGAGTTGCATTTAACCCTTTTCATGCCTACAGACATTTTAAGGTGTGGTTATGTAAGGGCATGATAGGTAGGAACCTACTTTGGGGAGGATCCACTTGCATAATGATGAGTGGCGAGGTACCCCTACACTCAACCATACGAATACGAGCGTTACACGTGTGATCCAGTCGAACTCTGCAGACGGACTAGTTGTGGCATCTAGATAGTTAGCCTTAGGTCGCAGTTCATTGTCTTCCCACCTAGACTAGTATTAGCTTTGTCACATATGGTTTAGTCCAGAGTGAGGTGTATGATGGGTTTATAATATAATGCTACTCCTGAAGGAAATGGAAAGTAATATTAACTAAGCTAGGAGAGAAGGATGAGAGAATCTAATCTAGCCTAAGTGCGATGAGCATCCATTCCTTGACTATCCATACACATCTTGGACTTCATGCACGACTACCACTAGGATTACCAAGTGCAAATCCTAGGTACACTACTGGGTTACCAAGTAGTCACACTTAAATGCTCATAATCAAGTCGTACTCTTTCTGCGTTTTAACATGAGATAAGGGTGAGAAGATATTAACTAGGAAAGTAGTAAATAACAATTAATTAAATGATTAAACTAAGTAAATGCTACAATGATGAAGTAATCTCGATCTTTATTGCTAGTCATGTGTGTGTCCAAGTATGTCACACTCAAATAAAAGATGTCATACAATTACAATCACCACATTGCGGGCATACACTAGAAAATAATTCTAACTCTAAGAAGGAAAAACTACAAGAGTTTGGGTAAGGAACTAAGAACTGACTCTAAAACTCATCTGTCTACCTCTTATTTATAGATGAGGAGATAGGTCGTGATATCACATATGTGATATCGTGGGTTGGGCTATGATATCGCATGCATGATATCGCGACCATAATATCGCAGTCGCCCCAAATGACAACTCATCATACCTCCACGACTGAATGAAAACTCGTCCTCGAGTTATAGTGATTACACAGTGGATAGGTATGGGATTATTAGATGGGAAAAATGGAATTATGCTGCAGTGTGAAATGAAAATAAAACAAAGACACAACACACAAAATGTGCTACAACTATAAAAATTTTGGAACTCATGTAGTTCCTGGTGGTAGTGGCTCCTCCATTGGTGCTTTCCCTTTGTCTAGTGCTCTAGGCTTTAAGACTTGATGGTGTTGAAGTATGGCCTAGAGCTTCTCCATTTCAATCTGAGGGTCTTGTATTTTCCATGCTAATGTTCCAATGTTTGATGGAGTTGGAGCTTCCCACAGATAGGGTAGTTGCAGAAACATTTGGTTGGCTTTGACGTACCAAGCTGTGAACACTCGTCGTTCCTCCTAATAGGCTCTGGCTTTATCCTTGTACTCTTGAAAATCTACTAGCCATTGAGCCAAATCTGTTGCAACACCCTTTTGGCCTTGGTATCTTGCCTTTACCACCTCAAGCTTAGAATTTGCAACTTCTAATTTTTCCAACAACTTCTTACGCTCTGCAAATTCTGCTTCGTATTTGATGTGGGTGGTTGCTACCTGTTGCTCGAGCTCTATCCTCAAGCATCCTGTTATTAACATGGCAAGGTTGGCATACCTCAAATTCACCAACTCCATGTATTCTGTCAAATCCTAAATCTGTAGGTCCTGGCTCTTAACTTCCACTTGGTGGGCAAAGGCATATGTGTCCAATATGGCCCGCTAATCAGTGTGTTGAGCACTGATAGCGTTGATCTAGGCCTTGGCTATATGGATCTCCTTTTCAAGGATTTTTTTGTACATCCCCACCTAATCTTGGAAGTACTCCTTTAGCTTCTCATGTTGTTTAGCCTCATTTTGCCACATGCTTATTTCAATGGCTATCATTTGACGAAATTGCATGTACCTCCTCCACTGAGAGGGTTCAGTTTTCCCTGGCTAAATGACTTATGTCTTGGTTGACCGGGATGAATTTTTCTCATAACTAATGAAAGTGTTCCTCGAGAACATTCTTCTACTTCTCCACAGTGGTCAACTGAAGGTTGTCAACAGCAAGCTATTTATTTTCTTCTTGTAAGGCATTAAGTGCTTTAAGATGTACATGAGTTTGCACCTGTGCTGTAGAGGCATCCCAAACAGCCTTCTCTTTTTCATCAGCCACCTTTTTATTCTCCACTATTAGCTTGGTTAGTTGCTCAGTTCTAAAATTATCTAGCTAGTTTGTGGGAACAAATTGCAAAGGATCCCGCTGTGCTGCTTGGAGGGCCACGAGCTACTCTTGTAATTTCTACACTTTAGCTTCAGCATGCTCAGCCCTCACTTCTATTAAGACTAGCTTCCCATTTGTAGAAATGAGGTCTGACTGAATTGTCATAACATCCTGAGCGATGTCAAATAGGGACGTCATTACTATCCCTGTTTGGAGAAATCAATCAAGTGCATCCTCATGTTCCACAAGAGTCGTTGAGGTTCCGGCTAAGGTTTGAGCATCCTGTGCTCCTATGAGATCTGCTGGTGGTACAACAAGTACATTGAATGATTCTTTGATATGGTCCATGACCACTTCTGTAGCTCCCATGGCATTCTAGTGTTGCATGACCACTACAGTGGCTCCTTCACCAGTTTCTAACTGCACCTAGAAAGATGCCGCATTTCTTGAGATCTATTGTGACCATCTACTTTCCCCTCCTCCTATGTGAATAGACACTTCACCCCTTGTGCGATCCAAAGAAATAGTAGGATGAATGGCATCATCAATGACGTGGAAGAGGTTCGCATCATCACGACTTCCCCAACTAACCATCTCAGTGATGGCCTTGAGATGGCTCATCGATGATCTGTAGTCTTGCGACAGTGGTGGCTAATCCTAGCCTATGTTGGCTGGGACCTGTGCTTGGAGGTTGGCTAGGACCTGCAAGTTGAGTTACAATTGGCCCAACCACTTATTCTTCTTCTTTTTCTGGTCCTAGTGTCTCGCCAGTGATTTTCCTTGGGGCTGGCGACTTTAACAATTTGGTATATGAAATAGTATGAGCTTTTTGGAGGACATCATTAGTGTACCCCCGGATACCGACACGTCGACAAAGCTTTTTGATAAGGCAAGGGAAAGGCAGTGCCATCTTCCCTATCTTCTATTCCTCGAACCACCTCAATATCTCCATTAAATATAGATGAGGTAAGTTAGTGTTAACCTTTCCCATCAACACTGCACATCCTCTAGCTACATACGTTGATATTCTTTTTAGGCCCTTTGTGGGAAAGAGGTGATATGTTCCAATTTTAAAGTAAATCCTCTCTTCTATCGTCAACTCACCGAATGTTGTATCTTTGCCATAAGCCCTTTCCAACCAATGTCATCGCACATCGGGGTCTGAACGGGTGGATAACTAAGCAACTTTGGGCCCTGTATTTGGAAGGTTTAACACTTTGAAATGGCCTATGTAGAGAAATCAACTGTCACACCACAAATGTTGACAATGGTGCCTTACTCTCTGTTGTGCCAAACTTGGTACGTCTCCCCTAGGTACCAAGCATCACTTTTAGAGAGGATAGGCCATAAGGGAGACCCTTTGAGGTGATCCCTAATAGCCTCAAGAACGAACTTTGCAAAAGATTCAAAGTTTAACTCCACAATCACTGCGACGAATGTGGACTTTTCATGGATGGCCTAAACACACTCTTGGGGTAACGTGAGATGTTGTCCTTGTTTAGGCACTGCAGCAGCTCCTCCTTCTGCCCACCCAGACTATATGGTAGGAAGGTCCTCTTGATGAATACTGAACGACTGCTCCTCCTTTTCTGTATGTTGTCCGGCAGGATCTTGTCTTCCACCTCTCCAAGATCGTTTGCTTCCACCTTGAGTAAGACCTTCTTGTTGTCCATGTTTCAGGGCCACCTGCAATCACATGGGGTCAATCATTAGTAAGGTTATTTGTGAAGTTAAATTATACCTTACAGCTTTCCTTAATTAATTAATTTGTTTAATCTTCATGTGATCTTGCCCGAAATATTGTAATAATAAGTTCGTTTTACTTAGGTGGTTTCTAATTTTAGTTTCTTGGTATACCTAGGGATTAAATGATTTTTGGGCACAATTATTCTAAGTGTTATAGCTAATTACCCTAGATGGTGTCCTTTGGGCGATAATAAATTCCAAAAAAGTTAGGTGCGGTGCTTTTCTACAGATGTCCCTCCCCCACGACTAAGCTGAACACTCCAAGTTCAAGAAGGTTCAAAAGAAATTAAAATTGGAGTACCAACAAGTGAGATAGAGGTTCAAAAACAAAGGTGTCACACTTGCAAGTTGTAGAGAAAAATTTTAAAAAATCCCCCACGTGAATGGCAAAAAATGATGCTAAGTGTTACAAGGGGGGTTGCCTATTTATAGGGTTGGAGGGATGCAATATTGCATGTGAGACATCGCGTACTTGATATTTCGTCAGCCGCGATATCACGGCCTATTGATGTTGTAGGCCCAAGGGAAAAAATCAAATTTTTAGGGTTTTTTTTTTGGAAAATAAAATATGAAAATAAGGACATGTGGCACATGTTAAAGGTTGCTAGGATAATTTCATTAATTCAAAAGGCACAATTAATTATGATGATGTGGATTTTATCAATAAAACCTCAAATGGAAGAAAAAGGCTATGTAATGGTACATAGGAACGCTGAAATTCAGAGGAATAATAGTAGGGAAAGAACATTATGAAAAATTATGTTGGGGGTAAGAAATGGTGTGTGAGAGCTATGTCATAAGTGAAGATTACAAAATATTACACAAGTGGTTCCTCCCCAAAGTAGGTTCCAACCTATAATGCCCTTGTGTAACCACACTTAAAGTGTCTATGGGCACTAGAAGGGTTAAATGTAATCCACACTGACTTCACAAAACACACACATGTAATTATCACCAAAATGAGGTAAGAATTCTATGTTACACACAACATGAGCTACAATTACATGAACAGTGAGATGAGACAAAATATAGAAGGGATCATAGAGATTGGGACATGAGGTAACTAAACCAGGGCATAGTAAATCCTACGTGTAAAGCATGATTAACGTGTCATTAACCTGTCATTCCAAGATCAAGACCAAGTCCATTCCTCTAATCAATGACATCACATTGTTTCATCCCATGATGAGAAACTATGAGAGTACCATAACAACACGGCGTACGATCACTTGGTGTTTTATTCAAGGGAGGAGTGATTTTTGTTTTGTGGCACTCTCTTTCTTTTCTTGTTTTTTTCTCTTTCTTCTTTTTTTTTCATTGCTGAATCCAGAGAAGCCGCCAACCTTCAGGCATGGGTGCATGTCTTTTCAATGGGACCCCCTAGAACAACATTGGATTTTCGAGTGCCTTTTGATTACTCTTACTCCCATTTTTCATTAGATCTACAAGGATCTTAGTACAACCACGTTGCATGCTAACTCCCACAGACGTCACCAAAGAGAATCCACAAGTCCCCTTGATGTCACACCCTAATCATTTCCTCTTGGTCCATCCTTCTTCATTCTGGGTACAATGAACACAAAATTGATTTTAAGTTTTAAAAATGTCAAGAATATCACTGTACCCTCGAACAGAACCTCTTATTTGTAGAACGGACGAGTGGGTGTAATAGGCTCACTGTCCAAATTATTGATCGTTCGAAACTCGATAACATAGAACACACCTCAACCAACGATCCACATGAGTGTTTTATTCGTAGATGAGATTACTTACAAAAAGGCAAAAATACCAAAAGACAAAAATGTAAAACAAGAAGTTAAAAAATGAAAAACTGGAAAACAAAAATTGAAAAATTAAAGAAAATGAAAAATATTTATTAATCCTGCTTATTATTAAAATGGGGGATATCACCCACAACTAATCAGTTGAGGATGGCAAGGATTAATAAATGGAAGATAAGGATCCTTGCATGTTGGAAATATTGGGGCTCGGTCATACCCATCGGGATTCACACACTTGATTATAATAAGCATAGTGCGGCAATTTATATGATGTAGTTCCCGGATAACAAGTTGACCCACTATGATATTTGGGACCATTAGATGGTATGCAAGGATTGGGATGATGCCTTCCATGGCTGTGTTAATTAGTTCGTATTGTTGTTGGAGTGTGAGTTGGTGGCCCTGATGAAGTTACATGAGGCGTTGGGTTCAAAGGTAAGGGTGCACCACAGTGTGGGACTTGTGCTGAGTTGGAGGATGTAGTGGACTCAGAATTGTGTTGTCCCTTCTTAGGATCATTTCTAAATAAGGGGCGCCTTCGATGTCGCTGAGGTCTCTCATTGCTATTGGAAGTAGTAGCACAAGTAATGTTCGTGGGTTGTTGTTGTGGTGCAGACACCTTAGGAACAATTGGTGGTGATGTAGAAGGAGGGAAAATATGAGAATGATGAAAGTTAGGAGGAGTATAAGGTGCACAAAGTGGTGGTTGTGTTGAAGGCATGGGCTAGTAGTATTGAGGAGAATGGTACTGTGGTGAGATAAAGTGTGTTGGCCTAGTTGGGGAAACAAGATGTTGAACAAGATAAGCGTTTAGGTTTCGATGATACGAAAGATGTCTCCAGTTTAGTGGTGGTCTCCCCCATGACTGGGATTGTTGCCATTGTGATTGAACACAGTATCATTGTACGAACTCTATATGTAACGTATTTCCCCAATGTTCATGTAAATGTAACAATATTGGACATTGTCCCTTGGGGTGATCGAATAGGAAAATGGTGCATTCATATGTATGATTGGTAGTTGATATCTTATTTTCCTTATTCCTTCTTTCCGATTGTCTAATGTTTTGTCCTACTTCTTGGGTTGTCAAAACTCTATCTCCAATACTATCGATAAATTCTCCATACTTTTGATACATCCATTCCAACATCTTATTGATCTTTGCCTTGGCTTCTTCTAATGTTTGTTGTGTTGGCAAAGATAATGTTTCCACCTTGAGATTGGTTGATTTCTCCTT